>VYYI01003041.1:0-13150 GCA_021029175.1 Bilobella aurantiaca | reverse complement strand
GACCTCCCAAAGTCAGCGGCTTATGCGAAGTTTAGCCAGGAGACAGTGGACTTTGACAATTTGCCAGCACATGCTGCAGCGTTCCAGGGCCATGATGCTGGGATTTGTGCGCTGGGAACCACTCGGCGAAAATCAGGGGCAGAGGGCTTCCAGAAAGTTGACCATGACTACATTGTCAATTCTGCTCAGATAGCCAAGGATGCTGGAACAAAGCACTTCAGCCTCGTGTCCTCGGGTGCAGCAAACAAGGACTCTAACTTCCTCTACCTCAAGGTCAAAGGTCAAGTTGAGGAGGAACTGACAAACATGAACTTTGAGCGACTCTCCATATTCCGTCCAGGATTTCTTTTATGTGACCGTTCAGAACAGCGTGCTGGAGAATCCATCATGCATGCGGCCTTCCACTACCTCGATCGATGGCGATTGTTCAGCATCGAGACTCCAGCAGTTGCAGCGGCCATTGTCAACAACATCTTCAACACGAAGCTAGGCGTGCAAATTGTGGACAACAAACAGATTCGTGATTTAGCAAAAATCGAAAATCCAGCAGAATAACTGTTTTCTGATGACGAAAGGAGCATGCCTAAGATAAAGTTAGCTAATTCTAGCATCTAATTTTAATTAATAAATTAAGGCATAAGTGCCGCAAGACCGCGCAAAACGGATTGCAGATTTGAAATCGACATAAAATTACGGTTTAAAACAATATTTTACATGTCGCCGAAGGCGTTTTGCGGCACTTGTTCCTAAATTAATGATAATTAAACTTAATTATCTTTATCCAATTAAATACAGCAGTTTTATTACCATGAATCAATAAACTCTTTGTATAAATTTAAAGTTAGTGTTTAACTCTATGTCATGTTAAATTAAATTTTGTGTTTCGACCCGATTGGATTCTTAATTATTTGAGTGCTAGCTATTTAGTAATTTCTCTGGTATTTTTGTTTACCTTACAGAAACTGACAAAATCTTGAAAACAACTACATGTACATAGTAAGATGATACATGTGAGTTACATGTGATATTATTCTTACTTTTAGTTATTCTTACAATAAGTTAACCGACACTCATTAAAATTAGTTAACTTTGTAACAAACAAAAGACATGCAAAGAAATGGTAGCAGACTCTTTAGGAAGCGAATGCAACTTATTAACTTGCTAAAACCTAGTCTGGCATACTGTGTGTTTTGTGAGAATAAGTTTCAGTCGTTCTCGTCAAACAGTTCGTCACTGTCTAATTCGGCGTCGGGACTGCGGTCACGGCGGAAGCGCATGGATACTTTGGGAACTCTCTTTACAATGACACGCTGCACGACGGACTTTCCATCGCTCCTCTGTATTCGTGTCGTTTGAAGTACTTGTCCCACGCGCAAGTCACCACTATTCTTGATAGAAGAAGTACCAATGATCTAAAAAGGGAGAAAACCCGTACAATTGATAATTGTAACTAAAACTAATTCTAAGCTTTTCCAAAACGTACACAATGTGATTATGACGAATGGCTTACTACGCTATTTATTCACCTTTCTCCGTCCTCGGAACTCGTCGCGTGCACTTCCAAGTCGAGAAGACACGTTGGTTTCGGGTCGAGTATACTTCAAGCCTAGATAAATTACAAATTATTTATTTTAGCAAGTACTAAATTTCTGCATGTAAAGTGCTAAATGATGCTTATTAAAAATCAGATAAGTACTACGTTTTGTGAGTTCGTCAAATTCAAATTAGACATTAGGTTTGTTACACAACAAATTAGTGAATTAGTGCAAGGGGAATTTACCTTGACTCGTTGTGCAAGTTATCTCGGATCGAATAGGTGGGTTCCGTTCACGATCACGAGTTTGTTGATAATCTCGGTCAACTCGGGTTACTAATCGAAGTGCATTTGACAGTGCTTTAAAAATTCAGTCCTTTCCTTTTTCGTCTTAAATTTTCAATTATTTACTTACCAATACTTCTCTGTTGGGTCTGTTCCGGGGATTTTTGTCGCAGTGTGATCCGTCGATCATTTCTATCGCTGTCGTTTCTGTTGCTGACGTTTCTTGTATCGTCTCGCCGCGGTTCAGAATCATCCCGACGACGGTCGCCCTCGCTCAAACGTCTCGATGAAGTAGGATCGGAATCGCTTTGCGCACTTGAACCACGGCCTCCCAAGCGTCCAAATACCGATGCACTCTACAAAAGCAAATGAGATATAAATTGAAATTAAGCAAGATTCAGAATCCTGGAGAATTTATACAAAAAAAAATTACAAATCGCTTCCAAATCATAAACAAAAACGTTTCAACATACTTCATTGCTACTTGGTTTGGAGACCGATGAAGATGCGCCAGGTCTGATAATTGTGGCCTCTCCAGAAATGCACGGATTCCCATCGCTGCTACGACCCAACCTTGCGAATACTCCTTTCGTTTCAGCGCTTTTACCCTTGTCCGAACTGACTGAAGGGCCAACTACAATTTAAAATACACACTTGCTCCATATTTCTAACACATCACGAATAATCTGTATCAGACTTACGTCTACTATTTAATGGCGCAGAGACACCTTCGCGACTTTCCGTCACAGTACTTTTCTTTTTCGCAACCGGATGATCCCTTGGGCGCTTCTCAGGGACATCCGATTCTGAGCTACTCTCTCTGTCGACAATGATAAATCGCTTTTGCACTTTGGTAGGTTGCCTTTCAGTGTCCTTCGCCACAGCAGCAGTTGTAACCGGATCCATTCCTCTTCTTTCTAGCACACTCCGAGCCGTTTTATTTGAAACAGTCAAGGTCCCTGTGCTCTTACCTGTATTCAAAAAATTACTATAAAACGACAGTACTTCGACTTCGACATAATTACCGATAGGTGACTTTGACTATTTGTTTACCAACCTGGATCTTTAGCACCTGTACTTGAAGGCGCAAGCGTTGGAGTGGTGGTTGTCACTTTTTCGGATGACTTTGCAACCACAACCGATTTTGGTGGCTCAGATATCTGCGAAGGGGCAGGAGCCGGGGTGGTTAACACAGCTGTCGATTCTGGTTTACCAAACGCCAATGTCTTGGACTGTGATCACAAAAGCAGGAATAGCAATTATAGATTACCAATTAAGTTACCACTGTTATTAAGCAGCGCATTGCATAGCATGCATTCAGGGAGACGCACCTGCTCATGGGCCACTTTGGCATGCCGTAGAATGGCAATGATGTCGCCCATGGCCGTGATTTCCATGTCACGGAGACATTCCTTGGTGAGGTCGAGGAGCATGTCCGGCTTGATCCTGTTGTCCTCGAAGACCAGAGCGTACTTGCTGTCATAACTTGGCAGGATTCCAGCCGTCCGGAAGAAATCGAGCCAAAACGCTGAAAAATAAACAAGGATTAGGCTATCGCCTTCCAATCCTGGTTGCTTACGAAGGTAATTGAGTTCGCTGTTGTAAACATATTTAACTAAATTAATTAATCGTCATTACCGTAAATCTTCCCCTTCTCTACCGACATTTCAATTAGTAGCCACAACCAGGTAATGCACCGTTAAAATACCGTTGTTGGACCGTGTTAACTTTTAGCGACGTTCTAAACGCTAAGCGTTTCTTGCAACTAAATTATATTTAACAACAACAAATGTCGAATTTTTAGAAACATAACTTCACTTTAAATTATTTAGAACATGTTTTAAAATTTTAAAATAAACCTTATTTGAATTCTCACTCGTACCGTGCTCTTTAGGTATAATGTGAGACGATTCACTTCAAAAGAATGTTTTTAAAATTATTCTTGTTTTAAAATTTAAATAAATATTTAAATATATTGAAAAGTAAAATGTAATTAAAGTATTCAAATGTTTAATTGTTAAAAAACTACGCCAATTAGTCTGGTTATATTATTCAGAAATGTGAAGATATTACTTGAAATTTCAAATTTAATAATATGCATTCTGTGGTTTTAATTTTCAAAATTTTAGTGAATAAAAACTTGAAAATTTAATCAAAAAATTATATTAAAAATATTCAAAATTTCGTATTTAATTGTTCGTTATTTTGAAGCGATTTTATGTTTTCGTGAATTCTGTATTTGCCACATAGTCCTTTTGAGGGCCCTTGACAGTAAACTCAATATTGAAGGACTTGAGGCCCTGGCATGGAAAAACGTAATGAGCGGTGTAGTGATCCGCTTCGCAGAGATGGTCTCCAGAGCCCTTGAAGTCTCCAGTACCCTTCAAGTCCCCTTCCAAAGAAATTGTGTGGAAAAATCTGTCTTTGGTGGATTCGTCAGTGGCAAAGAAGACTTGGATGGCGTCCGTCCCCTGGTCATATTCGTAGAAGTAGTGCCTACTGACTTGGAGTGGTGCGCCGCCATTGTCTAGCGTAAACTTCCCTTCCTCTGAATACAGGTACTGGTTGTGCTCGTTTGTCTTCCGGAACGCTGCGCCGCCGGCTACCGTTCCACTGGGCGACGAAGGCAGTTTGCTCCTGATTTCCCGAGTGAAGCGCCACAGACCTTCCAGGTTGTTGAAAATCCCTTCTGCGAACAGACAATTTGACAATTTTTTAAAACATTTTTTTTTCGTTTTTTCTTTCAGAAAATAAGAAGTTTAGAAACAAATCTTTTCAGAATCTAAAAAAATGCATATGAAAAAAAAAACCGTTGGCTTACCTGCAACTGTCAAAGATTTCGTACATGTGGATCCAACCCTTGACATCATTGAGTAAATTTTACTTGAAAGTCTTTTATTGTTATTTACACAAAAATAATGTTTTCAAAAATTTTGAAGCGTCGTTTTAACTTAAAGTCCTTAATTTCTTCCTAAAATGAGAATTGTGTGCCGCTTAACATTTTTAAAATTTGCAACCAAAATGACAATTTCGAGAACTTGACGCTATCGTTCATAAAGTACTTGAGGTATTAATTAATTTGTTTTCAACAAAAATTTAGAATAACTATATCCTATTTATAGTTTAAATTAATTATACGTGAAGTTAATTAAATTAATCCTTAAAATTCGTATAAATATTTAATTCAGAAATTCTGGATCAACGGATTCAATTATTTCAAAAAATCAATGAGGCACGGTGGTTCATCTGAAGTTATTTATTCGACTACAGTTTGGTATTCACACCATTCACCACCAGTATACCAAATGACAAGAACTCATAACTTGAAATCTACATTACGACTAGGAACGATACTAAATATTGAAGTACTGAACTAATAACTACTCTACTCTCTTATATCAGCCGGAAAAGTATAATTTTTAACAATTTGAAGGAGAATTCCTACATTTCCTGAAAAGAAGGCGATTGACTCGATCCAAATGTAGATGAAGGTATTTCTCCCTTCGAATTCCAAATAGTAGGCTGGAAGGAGCCATGACACTTGAATGAAGAACCAAAGGGCGAATAGCAGGAGAGCATGCGTCCACTTCAGTTTCAAATTCGGCCCAAGCAGTGGCAGGAGGCTCAAGTACCACAAGAAGTACTGGGAAGTACACACTTTGTTGAAGATGACGAAGCTGTAGATCTGGAGGAAGAAGGTGAAGGGAATAAGTTCCTTGGATGAGAAGAGGAACGAAATGACGCCGAGGACCACCGCCTGAGGCAGGAAAGTGGCCACTTTGAGCAGAAGTCCTTCATTGGAGTGGTGGAGGTAGAGTAAGTAGAAGTAGACGGAGAAGTTGTGCCTCACGTCCTTCCGAACCAAGTGATACAAATAGGTTTCTTGAATGAACTCCATTCCGTAGATGTAGTAGAAAATGACTGTGGGAAGGCCGAATCCAATTGCAGCTCCGATGATCAAAAAGAGGCGATTATAGGAAAAACAAAAGATGGATTTCCAAATGGGTTTATTTTTGTCTGAAGTTTTGACGGCCGCCAAATAGAGGGGAAGGCAAAAGGGAAGTGTGTATGGTTTGAAGTGCACTGAAATTCCGTAAATTAGTCCAGCGAGCGTTGTGGCTGAATTTTGGTAGAAGAAGATGGTAGCGAGTACCAGAGCCAGAATTATGGATTCAGAGCTTCCACGCGTGCATATTATGATTGGTAGCGGATTGTAGAGCCAAAGGAAACTCCAGCGCAGGGCAACTGATGTCGGATTTCGACGCTGAAGAATGAGGATGATGAGGTAGGCGGTCAAGAGGTCAAACAGCACAAACACGACCTTTCCATAGGATGCATGAAACGTTGAGTTCGGTGTTAGCATCCATGCTAAAAGTGGAGTATACCTGAGTTTTGACGAAGAATAAGAATATTTTAGAACATGTACACCATAGTTAATTATTATAGTTTAATTTAGTTAATTTTATTATTATTATTATTTAATTTAGGTATGATTAACTAAAATGCAGTATATCCAGTAGTTGTTGTACCTGTAAGTTTCCCGAGCATAAGGCGAGGAACCGTTGACCACGTATTGAGCCGCGTCTGAATAGACGGAATAATCGATGTCGGTAAACTTCACAACACTAATTGAATCCTGATAGTTTCCGTACATGAGCATGATCATGCGCACTATAAAGCCTCCGAGGAGATGACCCACCACTGAATCAGACATGCCCATCTTCACAAAAATTTGACCTATTTTTAGTTTAGTTTAGGTGTTTCGTTTTAGTATGTGTTTTGTCAGTTTTTGTAAATATTGTCGTTGTTCAAATACGAATCGACTGGACTTTGGCTGCTTGTTCTAAACACTTCCTAAACACTAGAAACTCCTTTTGGCACTGGAGATGCTTGGGATCGTCAGTTTGGGTAACACATTTTGCATAGACCGCTCCCTCGGCAGCACAAGAGCCCAAAAGTTTTGGAAATAGTTTGAGTCTCTTCTTAGCTTTCAAAACAGATTCCATGATTTAACTTTGGTTTTGTTCCATTCTAGCTAGAATCCTCTCCTTCTTCTCTTGCGTTGCTTTCTTCTCGTGTCTCAAGCTCTCCAACTTGGTGAGTCCAGAATCGAGCTCACTACGCCACATGTAATCATACGGACTTTGGTCGGCAGGGCTAGAAACACAACAAAATTAAGTTTATACTCAAATCGTGTCACTTAAGCAAATCAACCTCTAATCTACGTACTCGGTAAAGATGGATCTATAGAACAAGCCACTGTAGAAAATCAAGGCAGACAAGCCAGCCCCACCAAAAACAAAGGCCTTTGGATACTTCTGGATAAGTGAGAGAGATGCGAGGTAGTAAGGCCTTCCTCTCTTGTCTCGAACCACTTTCTGTTCTCGAATAAACCGCTTCTCGACTTTCGGTGGTGGTGGGCCCTTGAAGAAATTGCTCAATCTTTCCATACTGAAATAAAAGAAATAAAGACTCAATTGTATTAATTAGAAAGTTGTAAAGGCTTCAAAATGTGAGTTCCAGCCAATTTTGAAATCATTTATCCTCAGACTACTAGCTATACGTTAGCCAGCTCGAGTGCTTAGGGGATGCGTCTATGTACTTGAGCAACAACAATCAACTCATTCACACTGTAGGGAATAGTTGAATCTGTAAAGATTGAATGTTGATTTAGTACAGAGATTATGCTGACTTGACTTTGTTGGACTAATAAGTATTTGTTTTTGAAGGAAGTTGTATTTATCCTTGTTTTTGTCCAATGAAGTCTCTTGTGTTTGTCGATTTCTGTCGTTTGCTAATTTGAAACTTAAAGCCGTCACAGGAAGGGAAATTATGTCTGGCGTTCTCTTCGCAGCAATCAAGCATCCGTTCGATCACACTCTCGCACTTCTCTTGCTGGTAATTGTTTTCTAGAAAAAAAAACAAGCAAAACAAAGGAAGTCTCGGGATGAATGCTTTCTGAATTTTCAGGAGTCAACCAAGCCCAAAATCAAGCAAAACATTAAGTCTACCATGATCAAAGCGGTAAGCACCTGAAAGGTCACCGACCTAATGAATCTGAACTTTGACCTGATTCAAATGTAGGAATTGTAAGAGTCAGGACAGAGGTCAAGGGGGGCTTGATCAGCTTACACAACCAAACCAATTAATAGATAATCGAGTACAATGTATGAACCAATTAAAGTTAACTGGCTTTTACTTACTTTGAAGGCAGTCTTGAATGGCACAGGCAAATGGTTGACACTGATCCTTCTGCCTCGACGTATGGGCCATGAGCCCCTTAAGTATGGAAGTTAATTGACCAATTGAATTAATTATTAGTTAATTAATTAACTAATCGTTTCGTAAGCTAATTAAAAACAAGAAACAAAACTACTTGCTTTTTACCATTTGAATTATGTGAACTTTTGTTTTCGCCGAAATAATAATTACCCCAAACAGTACAAATTATAAAAAAAAACACCCGTTCGCATATGGGCAACTCATAATGAAGAAAGCGCTATTCTCTGCTGAAATTACGGTAGCATGAATTTCTGAAATTATTTCAAGCGGCTCTCCTCAACAATAGCATTTTTATTCATTATTCACTTTTATTTAAAACTTCAAATAGCTTTAATTAAACTTTAAGCTTCAAATAACTTTAATTAAACCTTACACTTGAAATTAAAATTTAATTAAACACTATTCATCAAAATGTGCAATTCCATCAGTTCTTGACAAAATAATTTTTATTTGCATTATTTTATAACTTAAAAGTAAGTAGCATCTTTAATCTGTAACAGTAATGTTAAAATTTTAAAATGATTTTTAAGTAAACCAGCTTTAATTTTTAATTGAAACAATTTTAATTCTTAATTCAACACTCTAATGCATACTTAATTAAGGATTTCGATTAACTACCATTTCCCCTACTATGCATACTTAATTAAGGATTTCAATTAACTACCATTTCCCCTACCTCAAACTACGCCTGCTACGCTACATCTATTTTGAGTAATTGACTGAATTTTGAAATAGGCAAATAAGCGTAGAGAATGTCGGGAGAGCGCATGTCCACTCCGACAATGAAATTGGAAATCGTTGAAGGGCACTGTGCGCCGTTCGAGAAGGTGCAGCGGCTCTTGGCGGGGCTAAACGTTTGCCCTTCTGGACAAATGAGGCGGTGACCCACTCCCGCCATACAGGCGATGAGTGACGAGCAGTCGCCGAGCAGAGGTAGCATCACCGTGTCCACTGGACACTTAAAGGTCTCCGGGAATTTCGGTAGAAACGGGAACAGGATGTGTGGGTCATCTTCACCGTCGACCGGGGCTGGGGTCGTGGTGCTGATTTCCACGGCGCCGGGAGGCCGTTGCGGTTTGAACAGTCCGGGGTTTAGTGGCGGGGGTCTTGGGGGCGGAGCATCAACTGGATTGCCACCGGCCGCGGGAGGCTGTAACGGTGGTTTCGGCTTGAGACTCCCGAGGTCGAACGGCGGTTTCTGTGGATCCTCCTCTTCTGGCTGAGGAATTAACGGCGGCTTGGGTTTTAAATTCGAAACCGTCGACGGTTTTCCGGTAGGTTTTTCTGACGCATGTTCATGCGCAGTGTCCGGCGGTTCTTGCGTTTCCGGCGGTGCCGCCGACGACGTTTCCGAAGTTTCGGTAGAAGGATTCATCGCCTCTTCCGGAACCAAGACCGGCTTGGGCCAAAATGTGATTGGTGGAACTTGTGGTGGTGGTTTTGGAGTTGAGGAGGGTACAAATGGTGGCTTCGGACTTAGATCCACTTGCGGTGGATTTGTACTTGGCGGGGCATCTGTCACAGGCGGCGGCTCCAATATTTGGGACGGTGGATTCGGACGCTCTGCGGGTACAAACGGCGGTTTCGGACTCAAATCAACTTGAGGCGGATTTGTACTTGATGGCTGCTCGAGCGATTGTGATGGCGGTTTTGGTGGTTCTGCGGGTACGAATGGTGGCTTCGGACTCAGGTCCGTCTGTGGCGGATTTGTACTAGGTGGCGATTCATTAGAGGGCTGCTCTAATATTTGTGATGGCGGTTTCGGCGTAACTTGCGGTTCAGCACTTTCTGACGCTGGAGGTGGCGGCGTTTCTTCGAACGGTGGCACGAGTCCAGGATGAAGCGACGGTTTTGGATGGTAGGGTGACTGCGGCCGCTTGGTCGTGGGTGCGAGAGTAGGCGTCCCACCGGCAGCGATTATTGGTTGCGGTTCAGCGATCTCTGGGTCTGGAACGGTTTCGGTGGACGGTTTACTGCTACTTGGCGGAGTGGGAGTTGGTGAGGGTACTGTGGAAACAGGCGACGAACTCTCGAGAATCGGAATCGGAGTCGCTGGTGGCCGCGGTTTGTTCGGAGTGTCGCTGATTGGCTCATTCGCTATTGGCTGCTGCTCAGCGGTTCCAATTTCTGGACACCTTGGAGGCCTCTGCGCGTCACAGGCACCGATATCCTAGGAATGAAGTTATTTTAATTAATGTTTAGAGTCCTGTGCGTAAACGGGTTTTTAATTGGCTGTCGGCTTTTTTCTTGGATTGTTATTCTGCACTTGAAGTAACAGTAATTTAGGCCTTGATTGACACTTACCGGATTGTAATATTTCATTCCTTGAGGACATTTTCTGACCGTGGCCCTTCCACTTTGGCACACAAAATACTGCGCACAGTCTTCGGGGTTGGGAAAGGTGCCAAACGGATGCGGACACCTTGGATCCGCCGTTGGTGGCGGCGGTGCTGGAGGATCTTGCACGGGTTCAGGAATCTCGTCTGGAGAAATGAGAAATTTGGTTTTCAAAATTTCTAAAAATTAAAAAATTTCAAATAAAAAATTAGATTTTTTTGAAAAAGTACCTGAAATGGGCCGTCCACCACAGTCCACTCTACTCCTGTAGTCGCAGGCACGGGCCGCTTCGTTGAAGACGAGACCGTAGTGACAGCGGCCCACGACTCCACGCCCCTCCCAACAGTTCAAGAAGAAGTCGCAGTACCTGGGATGATTGAACTGGCCCGTGGGCTCCGGACACTGGATTTCGTTCCGATGCACCCTCAGCCATCTTGGAATGTCATAAGTATTACCTACACAAATAATTCAAAAACAAGTTTTTTAAATCATTTTTAAAAATTCATGTCACATCACAAGTGGTTTCTGAGGAAAATGACGCGTGACCTTGGAAGTGCAACCGTGAAGAATGGACATTGTAATTAATTCTGACAAGTTTCTGCAACTGCAATTTGTTTCTGACAAAGTGTAACAGTGAACTCGTAAATAAACGATTTTTTTTTCATTTGGTCAAATTTAAGCTCCGGTCAGAAACACCCTTTTACCTTATGTACTACTTAAGCCTAAATAAACAGAGCCAAACAAGTCCGTTCTTGGACAGGGAACAGTAGAACTATAATTTTTAATTTTTAGACCTACTGTTCTAGGACGGGCTTGTTTGGCTATCTTTCATTCAAAAAAAAATCAAATAAAATGTAAATGCTGTTGTTGAGAGCCGTTTGAAAGAATTTTCAACAACTCAACACTCTAAAATGAAGGTGTGATAGTTTTTGATCCGCGATATTTGGAAAGAAAGAGAAAGAAGAAGAAAGCTATTTTTCATGTTTTTCGTTAAAATTTTGAAAATCGAAATTGTTTTTCTGAAGTTTTGTAAAGTTTTTTTTTATCGTAAGTTTTCAATTCAATCGTTTTCTGATTGAAGACTGTTGAACTTTGTAAGTACTAACGAGTGAAACTGGTCTTTACTTTTCGTTTAATTTAGTAAATTAAGTTGGTTTTGTCAACTTCTGTTGCAATAAAGATAAAAGGAATCTTCGAAGTCTCGATTGAAAGATTCTCAGACTTAATTCTTGTCAATCGAGTTCGTAGTGTACTTAAGTACTTGAAGAAATGAGCATTTTATGGAGACTATTGAACTCGTGCCATGTCAGAATTGGAGACAATTTAAATGCATACCGGTAAGGGTTTCGTTTGCAAAAAAAATCTGAAGAAAAAAAAAACGATTACCTACTTGCCACTTCAATAGCATTATTGCGATTAAAAATTATCCGTTACTTTTACGATTTTATAGACCTCTTGATTTAATAGTACTGTAAACTCAAATCATGTTGAAATTGAATTAAATTCAACTCGATTGCGATCGTGATTGAACTGCACTTAATTGCGGCAATTAAAGGAAAACAAAGCTCCATGTAAGCAATACCTATTAGCACATATGCATTCGATTGTTTTCGCCAAACGCTTAAATTTAAGATTTTTTTTAAATGAAATAAGTATAAAATAAAAAATAAAATTATGTAATTGCAATTAGTTAATAAACTTACCGCTCCCGTAACTGCTGTAAGCAGTATTCCATAATGTGCAGAAAAAGAGGCATAGTAGGAACTTGCCCTCAGTTACTCCCATTATTTTGGACGTTTAAAAATACAGACTGAAAAAAATGCTTTCTCTCACTTTCACCGCACAATCATGATGTCAATCTCATGAGAAGCGTTGATATTGATTGAATAAGAATCAATCAAAGATTTGATCACTCAAAACTTTTTGCAAAATTGAAAATCAATCACTTAAGCTCAGTCCAAAAACCACTTAAGCTTCGAGATCACATTCGAGCTTTTAATTAGTCCTATCTCCCGTCTGATTGTTATTTTGGCGAATGCTTTTTTTGCGGGATGAAATGTCGTCTGGGAGGTTTGAGGCTTGGAGACTTAATAAGTTCTTCGGGAGGTAGGGTTAGGGACGTTGGAAAATGCTTGGTAAATGCTTGGAGGATGCTTGTAAAGATGCTTGAGGAAGGTGCTAAACTGGAATTATAAGGTTGATTATTCATTAACTTCCCAGATTCAGAAGTTGGCTCAATTGATGCCGGATTGCGTTAATTTACGACGCTCAAAGGCTAATGAATCAACCTGTCCGTCCTAGAGGACAGGTTTCCTACCAAACGGATTTCAAACAGAGCAACAGCCAAAACAACTCAGTTTTTTTTAGAAAAACAAGGCTAACTCTGCGAATCCCAAACTAGAATCAATTCCTTCATCAAATAAGGTTTCAGGAACTTCCAATGTGGAACAGGTAAAGAACCATCAATTTGTAAAGGATTTTTTTAACTTGATTTTTTTTTGGAACGCTTTGGTGATGATACCGGTGGTGCTAATTAATTGGTAATGAATTCATTAAGAAAGGCAGACGAAGAATCAAGTTCAAGTTTTGTGCCTTCCGTCTCATCAACTCTTTAACTAACAAGGAATCTAACCTCGGTCAACAGTCTGTCCATTCTACTTCTCATTTGTTCATTTGTAATAGTCGTATTTTTAGATTAGGCTCTGCGTGTGT
>VYYI01003040.1:0-13154 GCA_021029175.1 Bilobella aurantiaca | reverse complement strand
CCACTTTTTTACTGTGCTGACTGTGCTGGTGCCGGGATTCGATCTCGGCACCTACCCAAGTTAGGACAAGGGTCCTAACCCCCCGGACTACGGGCCTTGGGCAAAAATGAACTACTCAAGCAACACAATTTATTATAAAATTTACAATAAAATTTAAATCAATTAAATTCACTTTCTGCAATGAGTTGTGTTATTTGTAGTAGGATGACAATTCTTATGTTTAGTTATTAAATTAAGAAGTGTATATGATAAGAATTCTCCAGCGATATATTAAAAACTTTCAACATTTAATATCTCTGTTATTTAACTATATTTAGGTAATGATCCTAAAATAGTAAATTCCTTTTTATGAATGTTTGGAACAGTGCGCTACCTCACATTTTCGCTTACATAATCCATACTTGCACTCCTTAGCCTCATGTGAATAATATAGTTCAACTAAGGCCATTGTAGCTGAGCTCTGAACTGGTTAGAGACCCAAAAAGAGTCAGACATCTTGTATTCAGTTTAATATATTCAGTGTATTTCTAGAAGTCCACACGAGATGTTCAGATTACATTCATTCTTTTACCAATTCTAAATATCAAAGCTACACTAATTAAACCGCGAACACTTAAATCAACTGGATCCAGTTGTCGGTCGACTTATCATTTAATTGGAGCATGAGATTGGAGCATCGTTGGTTAACATCACATCTGGTTATTGATGCTCCTTAGTCGACAACATTAGATCAACCACTAACGTCCACTTTAAATTAATGACATATAATTCAAATAGAATCTAGTCATAACCCAACACATTTTTATTATGATATTTATTTGTTGAGAAATTTTTCCCTTCCCCTGCAAACAAATAAGTGATTCAATTTTAGAACACCCCTTTCCGATAATGATGAAACTAAGAACTTCCTAGGTTTTCATTTAGACAAGGAAAGCGAAGCCCTCATAGAATAATATTGGCCTTGTTGCTTTTAAAGTAAAGCAGAAACGTTTGGGCCGGGGCTCATTTGTGCTAATTGATTTTTTAATTTTATATCTTATTTTATTTTATCTACTTATAACCTCTCTCACAGTTAATAAAAAAACGTATGGCTTCTAGTTTATTATTCCTAATCCCGATATATGTATCTCACGAACCTCAGTTCTATCTTCTGGTGCAGAACTACAAATTCTAATGAATTTATTCATATTCACTACTCCCTGCACAATCATTTGCGCTCGGATCCAACAAGCTCAAGACGCAATTTCAATTTACCTCACCAGTCCCAACACCATTGTAACCTCTGAATTTAAATCTTACCTAAAATCTCAAAGTCTTAAATGTGTAACTATTTTAAACAACCAACCAAATAAAACTCTTTTATTTTAGGTAACGGGTAATAATATCAATATAAACACAACAAATGTCAACACAAATAATGTCAACAGAATAATCTCAACATAAAAAATGTCAACATTGAAAATATCAACATCTTAATAATGTCCACATGAATAGTGTCAACACGTTAATAATGTCATTCTATTAAAATTGAATTAATAATTATTCCTCCTAAGTTTAAGGTGCAGTATTAAAAGTTAAAATTAGGTTAAATGGTCGTTTTAGATTAATATACAGAGGACAATCATTAACGAGTTAAGAGTTGTAGATTTTGCACACGTTAACGAACGGAAACTGCAATATTTGACTCGTTTCATCTAAGGAATTTTGTAATCAATGTTGACATTTTTAATGTGTTGATATTTGTAAGGTGTTGACATTTTTACGTTGACATAATTCTTGTTGAAATTATTACATGAGTTCGCACTCTTTTACGTCCCAAGATTGCATTTCCTGGTTGCTAATAAAATCCAACGTAAAACGAAATTTGGCCGTACCAGTGGATTTAATTAAACATGGGGAAAGTGACTTGAGTAAGAAAGTGCTTAGATTCAAAGGACAAATACTCTGGTGTGGTATTGCGTAGAAATCTAATTTCTTAAGAATTTTACTACCAACAAATCCTGTTCTCAAATCCTCTTCTGAATCTGGTTCTGGAGAATACGGAGTACAACAAAAATAACTACTGAATCGTTTTGTTACAGTACACAAACTTCAATCTCTTCAGGTATATTACACTAACATTTTGCCCAACATATGCATTTGCATTTGTTGCCTATTGAACGAGGCAGTATCCAGACACACGATTAAAATACTTATAAAAATGAAATGCGGATAAACTTCATACAGGCCGATTCCCTAAAACGAACTTTATTAAGAAGCCTAATAGTTCTAACCTATTTTTTTAATTCCATATTCAATGTATATTTGACCTGTAGTGACCTTATTGTTAAATAATTGATTTATATTTTCCGCAAACTAACTATTTTATTAATTTTATATGTATTTTTAGTTTAGAATTCATGTATATAACTTACCTATAACCAATATCGTATAAGGAATGATAGATTGAAGCTCAGAAGCAAGACTTAGAAAGTTATAAACATATCAGGAATATTTTAGACTCTTCAAATTCAATTGATACAATTAGCATCATGCTAAACTTGTTAAGAAAATTATTAATGTACTAAATAGTGTAATTAAATAATGTATGATACATTTAAAATTCAATTTAAAAATTTAAATTGAAAAATGCTCTAAATGTCAACTCATATGTTTTTTAAACAGCAGAACTAAACAGATAAAGTTTCAAGGTGGATAATATACAAGCAGACTTTATACAATAAACTTCATTATGATATAAATTTACTTTGATTTACTTTAGTGGATTGAGGTTGTATGCTTTCTTTTGAAAGAGCTAGTAAGGTGAAACACAAATCTTTAGGGGAAAGATGATCCTCTGATTTTCTGGAGGCGTAAAACTAACAATCTTGGTCTGGCCTTGCCGTTAAAGTAATAAAAAGAGGCCACTTATTGTTCAATCCTGCAAGCAAGCACCCGTTGCTTAACTGAACCATCAACAACGCTATAGTTTTCAGTTTTGTTATCAAGTGAACACAGACAACACTGGGAGCTTAAGCATTTGAAGGTTTAATACAATGACTACAACACAGTAACTTTGAAACAATAATTACATAAGCTCTGTTTAGGGATAGTAGTTTAGAACTTCAGCATTAAGAGTCTTGTTATTCACAATTTGTTGTATATGAGCATGCAAAATTGCAAAAAAACAACAACAATTTTTGCTAGGAACGGCTTTACGTTAGCTCTAGACACAAAACTAAAACAATAATATTGTCAACCTCAATTAAGTTCGCCGTAAATTTACTATGCGCTTTGTTGATTCATTTATACACTACAATAATATTTGGGTTCATGATTTATATTACTATGAGATCCACTATCAAGCCACAATTAATCGAAATAGAATAGTATACGGAAGAGGAAGGTGAAGTAAGGTTCTTATAATAAGGAAGGAATAAGAAAATTGTTTATTTATTGTTAACACAAAAATAGTCTATTGATTGGACAATACCAAAAATCCAGGGAAAGTATTCTTTCTTTTCTGAACATCTAATTGCTATGAATGCCAGGAATCCTGAAAATTAGGTTAATCTAACAAGATACTAATGCGGAAAACTGTGAAGTGAAAGAAAAACAGAAAAGTTTTCTTCCTTTCAAAACGTAAATATTATCACATTTTTCAAACACCTTTGCATTTTCATATTTCTACTTCATTATTATACAAATATTTGCTACCATATGTAGCATTTCAATGCCATTAGACAATTCAATTAATTACATGTGAGCGAAAATCTAAATATTGTGGAGATGATAAACTAATTGCAAAACATAATTGGCATTTAAAATTTCTCGTTTTTCAATGTCGACAGGTTATGAGTACATGGATATTACAAAATATTCCCCTTACTTCCGCTATAACCTATTTTATAGAAACGGAACGTGCTTGAAGGTTGAATCGGAAGAAATTGCGTTGAGAGGGGTCAAAATCTTACTTTTTGCAATTCTTACTGTCAATCTCTTATTTGCAGACTTGAAAAAAATATTTTCTTACATACTACATATTTTTATATTTTTTTAAAAAAATTGACCAAAAAAATATAAAAAATATTTAACAACATATTCTTGAGATTTTGTGAAAATCTGAAATTTTAGGCTAAAATTCATTAAAAATCGTTTTCTTTTTAAAAATTGGAGCAAAAAAGTAACAAATACGTTAGTTAGCTTTATCCGCAACCCAAATCATGGCAATTAGATATATATTTAGTTTTTTTTCTAATTCTTTTCGCCAATTGTTTATTATTATTATTTTTTATTATTTTTTATTATTTATTCTTATTCTTATTATTTAACTAAATAATCCATAGTAGTGTCAAAAATAGCAGAAAAGGAAAAGTTCAATTGGCAAAAGCAAATCTATAAACATGTTTTAAGCTGAACTTCTGCATGTTTTTTTTGTCAAAATTTTAGATATTGCAATCCTATTTTAACGTAACTTGAATTTTAATTCAAATACTTGAGCATGCATAAAAAGCTTAACCGTAAAAAATGGGTCACTTTGTGTAAAAAAAACAGAAGCAGAAAATTCCGATATTTGCAAATCCTTTGCCTAAAATGCATAAGGTGGTTTTTGTAAAAGTTCAAACTGAATTAGGCGGTTTTAAATTAGGTTTAGTCTTCTATTTTTCCAATTGCGCGAAACAAACGATAAGGCTGTTTGTTATGTTACAGACTACAGTTATCATCGGACCCATATGCAAACATAATAGAAAGCTAGTTTCTTATAAACCGCTTGCCCAAGCCCATGCCGTGTCAGAATTTATGTTTTATTGTCTAAAATAAAAAATATTTAAGTAAATATTTGGCCAGTTTTTACTAAATATTTATAAAAAATTCCATAGGTTTTTACAAAATATTTTTTTCAAGTCTGCTTATTTGGGAACAATACTTGTTCTATAACGAAGATCTTTTTCTTGTTGAAAAGCAAGTGACAAGGAGAAAGAAATGCACCTGTAATTAAGACTAGAAAAATCGGAAAATCTCTAGGCAGGAGAATCAGGTTATCTCTCAAAATAAAATGAAATCCGGCTTTCCTAGCAAAAGCTTGTTTTGTATGTGTGTCATACAGCTAAACCCTCATTTAAAAGTTCTTGTTTGAAAGGTTACTTTTGTATAGTTCAAAGCACATTTTTTAAAGAATTATCTCTGCACTTCGAGAAGTTTCTGAACCATACAGAACAATTGCACTTTAATTCCAGATTTCTTGAATTATGCATAACACTTTTGAGGTACCTTCACCGATGGTAGGGAAAGGCATCCAAAACTGTTTCGATGTTTAAGGGTTTCTCTGGAATTCAGTGTACATAAGCTATAACTTCAATATTCAGTGTCAACGTGCTTTATCAAAGCATTGTGGTGAGAATGAGCAAGGAAAAACTGCAAACCTACTTTTCAAGAACTTTTATATAAACTGAGTTCTGCAGTATCTGTGAAGCAAATAGGTTAAATATTGAAAAACCCGGCTTAGTGCATGTTATGACAAAACCATAATTTTTTATATTGTATTCCCCATGAGCAGTATGGATGTGAAACCTCATGAAAATCTCCTATTGTATATATAGTATGTTAATTCTATTTAACAACAATGCCGTAATCGCCAGACGATAATCGACTAAGAAAATGACAGGTTTGGAGATTCGAAGTTTATTTTAGTAAACTTTATAAGTCGTCCTGAAAATTGATGCAAATTGATATATTTTATCTGCAATTTTACAATTTATTTCCAAAAAAAATATTGCTACAGGAACTTCCACTTAAAATTGTGAAGTGAGTTCTAAATAAAATGATGATATAGATGATAAGATGAGTTTTGAGAATTTTATATAAAAACTTTTATGAAATCTGAAGCAAGTGGGTTGGTGGAATTCATTTTTTTTTCTTCTACGTAACTGAACTTCAGGAAATGTTCCTATGTAGGGAGTCCATACAAGTTCAAGTACATCCTAATGCCTTTGGTTTTCTTTGTGCTGTGGCGGAAACTTTTGTGAAGTACTCACAGGGCTAATGGATTTTTTAACTTTCTAGCGGAAGTCGGTACCACTTTCACACCACTCAAAAACATCAAGGTAAAAAACTAATGGGTTTTTAGTTTTCCAATCCTAATTCCAATACATGTTTCTTAGTCACAATACGTCCTACGGAGCTGAGCTGGAGAAGAATGTACGATTGCTGTTCCAAGTATCCCAGTTTGTCACCTAACTCGATGTTAAATGCAATAAAAACCACTACTACTAGACTGCATGTTGAGCTCAAGGAACTCCAATATTGATTAATAAGGATAAAGTGGTGCTTCTGCGTCAAATGCTAAAGAATGGTATGCATGAAGAATGTATACTGTCAATGAAAATAATTTTATGATTCTTTAATTATTTGAAATTCTTGCGAATGTAAGCTATGTTGTGTGCTATAAAGTAGAATATTATACTAATGCAATCGAACTAGGTTTTAAATATTAAAATATAAAATCATCAAAGGTGTTTCCTTTAGTTATACAGTACAATATTTTTGGTTTAAATGAAAGTGATGTAAAAATATGTGTGAAGTTTGAAGTTTTTTGAAGTTTTGCCGACATAATAAAATATTTATTTAAAACATATAAAGTGGTGTTACACAAAACAACGTGCCATGCTACTTTCTTTCAAGTATATCTTTGATTTATCCATTGTGATCAGAATTTGCATCATGTGTTTATCTATCTTTAAGTTAAGCAATATTTGTTTTTTATGAGAAAGGCAAGCTGACCTATTTGAACTGATGGGAAGTCCCAAAAACAGATCAATTTTCTATAAGCCTCACTTTTTCAAGCCTCAGGAATAAAAATCATGTCATGCCTTCTCTAACTGACCTGAGTAGAATTTTACCAATCCGCAATATATCATGTTCAATGCTTTCTCTAGAAGGCAACATCTGTGATCGGCCTTTTTTCGTTAGAAAGAGAAATCAATAAACGCAGTATCAAACTATATAGTTGAACATAGAGAAATCAATTATATATTATTTCCAAATAGATCGCTTATTTTACATCTTTTGCTTCTAAATTTGATAGGTGGTTAGACGGAATTACACACATGGTGTAAACAAACAAAACATAAATTACAGCCGGTTGCATCTTGTATTAGGTAGTGTTTAAAATGAAATAAAATGCATTTCATATAGTCTCTGCAACATAATCCCAGATCATATTTTAGTTGAATATGTAGTTATTTGTGTGCCTGGGTGTCTTTTCTGCACTTTAGTAAATAAATTGTTTATATTATGTTATTTACATTACTAGGTTTGGATGTTCGGTTGCGAAACTAAGCCAAACATCCAACTTACCCTTAAAAATTGTTAATTTAAGTTTAATTAGCTTGTTTTAGTATAATAAATGTAATAACGGCCATCTCGTCAATTGTGTTTCTATAAATGGTATAATCTTCAATACCTACATGTAGTAAGAAGTTTACGGACAATTTCATTGGAAATGAACTTCAGATTGCTCCTAAAGCACTTTGTGTGACTTTAGGTTATTTCTATTTTATATTAATTTAATTCACTACAAGCAGTATACTTATTTCTGTCCTTGTCCGTCTTCGAATTTAAATTGGATTTCTGAGAACATGAATTAAACATGACCTCTCAGTTCATTAGGCATTCTGTACTAATGCCAAGAAACGGACGAGTCAAAAGTATTAGAAATGAGCAACCGAATTCCTAGATAATTTAATTCATGCATTGCTAGCGCCTTTATTTTAATCAAGACCTCTTCAAAATCAAACCAATTTTGTAGTAACTTGCAATTTTTCAAGGCTTTTTTGTGTTCTTTATCATGTTGACAGTTCATGATTCATTTTGCTCTAATGCTCAATAATTTGCCTGAATTGCAGATTAAAATTTAAGTTGTGCCATGTTCTAATCCCTGCTTAATTTGCAACATAAGCGAAATGCGATGGAAGAGGAAATGAATGGATGGAAATGTTTTATTTTTTCTGAAAGACCGTTTCATAAAGTTCGAAACCGTTAATTATATAAAATAATTATAGAAGTCTTAAGTCAATAATAATGTTAGTAGTAAGGGTTTTGATATAGAAAGGTATGCATAAGTTCTACTAGAATTGTTAGTTAACTTTAATTGTCTTTTTAACAGGTTACGTTATTTCATTTTGTGGAATAGCCATTAATTTTTACTATGTTACAAGGACTCAAAAGACGTCAAAATATGCGTCGCTTCTGCATTACGAAATACTGTGAAACGAATCAGCAAAAGTAGGTTAATATCCTACCCTTTCCTTTCTGCATAACGCAGACACTGACATAAAATATAATAGGACGTCGTCAATTTCTCCCTAAATGCTCCGGTTGAGACGTTTCTATTCTCCCACTTCTACACAAAACTAAAGCGATAATTATGTAGTAAAAACTAATTTAGGTTTTTATACAATTTGTCTGTTTATAAACTGTTTCATTTTTTTTAATTACAGCTCTGGCAGAATACACAATAACTCAAGTCATTTTGGAAGAGAAGCAATCGAAAATCGAGAACGTATGGCTTATAAGACGAAAAACCAATCAAGCTTTTTGGTTAGTCTTTCAAAATTAACCTTTGAACAAAAAAATTATTGCATCGAGTATTTATTTAAGAAGTCATAAAATGGTACTAGTGAATTGTAAAGTGTAAAAGAGGTTAAAAGGAAGTTTTTAAAATAGGATGAGCACACTTTTAATTGTATTAATTGCTGCTCTCAATTATCCTTGTCAGACGGACATGAAACCTTTTCATCTGGAGCTTTAGGTTTCTTGAATTTAGAATGATGCATCAATATACTTTATATTTGTTAGGTTTTGATGCCTTACATTTGCACAAAAACTTTATTCCACCCGAATCATGCATCTAACCCAGCTAAGATGGGCAATTAAACTACTTTTTTTTTTTAGATTTTTTTTTATTAAATATGGGAGCAAAATAAAGCGGTTGTGCGCGCGGTTTCAAATAAAGTTTAAACACTAAAGACCCAATAAAATAAAGTAAAAGTCCTGGTATCTGGACAAAGTCAGGTTAGCCTCCTGCAACTTTGAGATATTGTACAATAATAAATCATAAAAATCAATGATGAACTGAAGAAGTACTTATGGAATATCTATGTTAAGTCATGAAAGCAGAAACTTCCAACAAAATCACACCTGGACTTTCCCATAAAAGAGCTCTTCCGGAAAATATTTTTAAAAGCATTTGCTCCTATAAAGTTTATTTTATTTTTATTGGAGAACTTCAAACAAATTGTCTGAAGTTAAAGAAAAACCAATCATTGCTGGAGCTAAAGGTTGTGATTCTATTTCAAAAAAAAATTAAAAAAAAGCAAGCATAGCAAGTTTTGAGTTAAGTAAAGTATTTTTGTTCTATAAATTAAAATTCTAAAATCGTTAAAGAAAAGTCTATTTTTCCATTTATTTTATTTGTTACCAAATTAGCGTAAGGGACAAATAGTCATCACAAGAAGCGTCTGAATGTCTGTGAACAATACATACTTTGCGAATATATAGAAAACTGGTTTGAAAAGGTACTGTCCAGTTTGAGCCAAACGATATTGCTCAAAAGTAATAAATTTTCTGAGAAAGTAGACTAATACCATTGGGACTTTGTAGTCTCAAGGCTATTTCCTGAAAATTAAGTTTGACCGACATCGTTTGCTAGCATGTGCTTTTCTCTAGTGTACTATTATTTTTCAATTTGGTTTATTTTTAGTTCTTAATTTACTGTCGTGTCTCGCAATGACGCAGCGACATTTCCATTCAAAGTTTCATAACTGACCAATATACTATTGAAACTACAAAGAAGCTTCACACGTAAGTTTTTGTAGAATAATTTAAAAAAAAATCCTGATATTTTCTAACTAATACCTGCAATACAATTTAAACTTGAAGGTTGAGTTGGCAAAAATTGTGTAATTTATGTATATTTAAAGTAATCACTTTAATATATTCAGTTTAAAAATAGCAAAATGTTTTGCAAAGAATTGGTTCCGGCAATTTTTTGAAAACTTAAACTTAGTTGAAAGTGTGTTAGTTGTTAGTTGAAAAGTTATTCAAGACAAATTAATGTAAAATTAACACAATACGAGCATGATATTGCTTTTGCATTGTTATTACTGGGTTTCAGCAATTTTTAAACTAAAGTTGAACGACAGATCAAGTTTAATATGATTTCTCATTATTTGAATTTGATTAAACGTATTTCTACATAAATTTTCAACCAAGACAATTAAGCCTTGAAATCGTATTCGGCTATTATGTACATTTTTAAAATTAAATAGGCCCAATACTTTCATATATTAATACATATATAAAAACTCTTTGGTGAGTAAGCCGTGGTCAGGCACCACAGCGCATGCGCCGGAAATAGACAAGCGCAATAGGAGGAGAGGTAGGAAGTGGATCCTCCGTCACATTCTCTCGACTTCCTTCTATACATTTTAACAGGTAAATTTTTTGTTTTTACTAATATTAAAATTAATTAATTATACCTTTTTTTATTGCGCAACAACAACACGTTATTTACAATAACTAAAACTATAGGCTTCACTGCACCTAAACACTTTAAGATTATTTTAAAAAATAGAAGATATATTTAACGTTGCTTATTTTATATTTGTTTTTTTTAGCCATAAATCGGCCAAATGGACTATCGCAAAGAGCAGCCATAGCTAAGCCATTCTAGCGCATGTTCGAAATAAGTTTTCCAATTATGAAGGTGTCTCGAATAAGAATGTATTGTGCAATTACATCTTAAAGTTTTTATGTTTGACGAGACAATACAAAGAATTTAGGAGACTGCTATTTGAATAAATCATACTGTTTGATGCTCAGACCATCGCGACTTCTAACTGTAGTGCTTTAGCTCATGTCTAACTGACACGAGCTTTACCTTTAATTAAAATTTAATAAACGTATTTGGATGCTATAAAAATGCTGTCCTTTTGAACACTTTTACACCCTTTACTATGGTAAAAGATATTTAAATAAACAAGTTCATCTCACTTCTGGACTCATTAGTTTTCGGTTGTTTTCGGTTACTCGCGTCAAGGCACTACATGATACTCTTGACTTAATTCCGCAAAGCAGAAAAAGCCTAAATTTGCATTTTTCTAATTATCATCTCTTACAAAAATTTTTGCTTTTTCCCTCTGCTTTGGCTTTCTCCGATTCAGATCACGCGTTTGGAAAAGAGTTTCAGCAAGATAGTGAAAAAGGAAAACTTCGATTTCCCTGAATTGCATTTTGCATTCTGGTCTCACAAAGTGGCTTGCAGCTTTTATTTTCTCTGAATTTTTACTTCAACCAAATAGATTTGTCGAAACTCGAGGAAAAATATGAACTGCGAATACGGGCCACTTTATTCTAAGACTTACATTTGCAATTTTCAAAACTTTACATTCAAAATTGCAAATTATTTGAATTGTCTTTTTCATTTCTAGGCTGCAAAAGCTTAAAATTAAGAAATGTGAGCTATCTTTTGAATTTTTATTGAATCAAAAACCATTTTGCCGTTAAGCGGTTTTCTAATTTATCAGGATTTTCGATTACCTTAGGATTACTCTTTGATTGAGACAAAAATTTAATGCATTCACTTTCTTTTTAGTGCCCCACGTCAAGGTACTTACGCTGGCATAATTTTGTTAAAGGGTCCGAGCTGAACCCCGATTGTTCACTTTCAGCTAAATTGAAAAATATACGGGAACAGTGGAAGTAGTTTGACATTGAGTTTTATTGTATCCTAAATTTATCCAATGCCTTTTGAATCCTGTTTCTAGAAGAAAAAAGCGTACCTAACTAAATTGTAACAAAAGACACGCCTCAGATGTTACCTTGTTCAAGCTCGACCATCCAAGTCGTTGGCAAAATGATACAAAATACTCTCTTTAACGTGTTCGCTGGAAAATTGGTTCCACTGAAAATAGTTTAAATCGATAGTATGCTAACGGAGACGTGTTTCCAAGCTGCACCTGCATTGAAGGAAATGACAATGTACTTTTGCTGGATCAATAAAGTCTGAACCAGCAATACGTAAACACGTATATTTGCTATTTGATGCCATTTTAGTTGACCCCACGTTGACCTTTGTTATGATCAAAGTTGTCCAAGGTGAATCACAGAAGCATGTTTTGCGAACTTTCACTTAACTTTCTCACCACTCAAGTTTCACGTCGGGACAAAATTCAGGATAGTTTTCAACACCCATTCTATTGCGCCATAGCTATATGTTACCGGTAGCTACATTTTCTATAAGCAAGCATGCAGCCATTTTGTCTCACCAGAATAGTATATTTCTGCATGATACTACACTAAGCATCTGAGAAACGTTGCACTTAAGTGTATATTGCTCTTTCTGCTATTAGATTGCATAAAATATTAGTGACAATATTGTTAGTTGCAAAGAAGTGTGAAATCAAGTCGTATTTTTGAATTAACATCTAAATCTGCCTTGATAACATCAATCGAAAGCATGATATATGACAAAATCTGACGAAGACATATGAAGCGAACGCAATATTGGTTGATCCACTCCAGCACATTCCAGAGCCTAGCTTACAAAAATAGTCAATCCAAAAGCAACCAATCTTTGGAAGGTGGACTTGAAAGGAAATCATGTATCAATTCTAGAATTGGATTCAGAAAATTTATTTCTAAAGTAAAAATTACAAAAAAAATCATGCGATTATTTAATTATATTCCCTCCTGCAAAAATGTCTTTGTATCTTACCTAAACCGTGCGTTTCACGAAAAACCAGACACCCAAAAATAAACAACTTGTTTGTTTTATTAAACTGTGAGGCGATTTTTGTTGTAAAAGCTGAAATTTTTTCCAAAATCGGTACTTTTTACAGAAATCGATTCAATAGATTCGTCTTTAAACATCTAAAATTCCGTTCATAATAATTCGCAACTCTCCTAGAAACAAATTTGGGTGTCTGGTTTTTGGTGAAACGTACGGTTTCACCAAAACAAACTACTAACATCTAAAGTTAATTATCGTCTCAAAAGTTATCGTCGTATTTCTGACGCAAAACATGACGCGTTGCTAAAATAATTTAAGGAATAACTGCGTGTGTAAGCTCTCTGCAACTTCGCGCTTAATTTAATACTATTTCAGCTAATATTAT
>VYYI01003038.1:0-13158 GCA_021029175.1 Bilobella aurantiaca | reverse complement strand
TTGCATTGAGCCATTACAAATGCCCCATTATTCCTTTCTCTCTCTCCTCTCTAATTATAACCAATTATTTCAAGAGATTTATGTCCTTCCAAACACGATTATTACAGCTCAGTGGAACGATGTAATGACGCTTCAAATTATATCTTCAACGAAATTTTGTCCTCTTGCAATACTTTTTAGAAAATAATACTCGAAAAAAAAATTCTCTTTATACTCGTTTTTTACGGAAGGAGAACTTCTTGAGAGCTAAATATGCTTTCTCTTGAAGTCTAATTTTACATTAGTTTCTAAGCACCACTATGAAATGACAGGCTTACAAAGAGTTTGGTTTTTGTTTCTAATTACTTTTGAAAACATTGAACTAAAATCCGATTTTTGAGAAAGATAGACTTCCAATTTGTTTAACATTGTCGCCCACCATCTCTCAATAATGCATAGAGACTTAAGGGCCCTTTAATGGACGGTCCAGAGTGAAAGGAGGACCAAAATTAGGGGCAATTTGGATTCGGACCCTTGAGCAGGTCAACGATGCATGCAAACTTGGGACTTGGGCACTTTCTCCTCTTGAGCAGAAATGAAGTTTAAAGGTTTTTGAAGTGTGCGGACGTGAGTAGATTTTTGGTCCATTTGCAGAGGGAAAGCACAAGATTCTGTGAAGGAGAAAATATACTTTCACTTGAAGGGACGCTAGATGAGTGTTTGTTAGTTGATACAGAGGACCCTTTGGTCACATTCATTTTGGGCTCTTTCAGTCACTTTCATTATTTGAAAGGTATTCACTTGAAAATATTGAAGATGTCATGTACGGTTCACGTTGGTTAAAAAAAACCTAAAAGACCGAAATGGCTGTGGCTGGACTTAACAAGATCAGATGAATAACAATAAATAATATTAGGTTCAAAGAAAGAGAAGCAACTGCTCAGGCACTTTTCACTTTATTATGATTTATTTGTGATAAATTTTGATTTCATTTAATCTAAAAAATTACGCATAAGAAGTTCAAAATTTGTAACAGAAATTTTTTTGACTGCGATTTTCTTTATTTTTAATAATTTTATTTTATTGATTTATTATTGATTTTATTGATTTTAATAATTTTTAATAGAGGATTTTAGTTTTGTTTGAATGACACTTTAAAAAATTAAAGCTGAAGTATTCGTGCTAACCTGAATTTTAACTGTCAAATTAAGTTCTACTCCGCCCAGTTTTTTCCCCTTTTGACATAAGTCACTGGGTGATCTGATTCATTTATTATTAAATTAACGTTACTTATGTTTTTTGAGCATCAATTAATGAGAATGCCTCGATGAAGTCTCTTCCAATTAATCAAACACGGAAGTTGATGTTAGTTAATAGATTGCTTAATAACTATCTTGACATCCAACTTTAAATTCCTTTAAAGCTGTTAAACCCTTGTCTTTCTTGGCGCAGTTTTTCTACTTTGGTAATTTTTAAAACAGTTTACCATTTTTTGGTGGAAAGAGACGTAAAAGGTTGATGATTTTAGTAATAAATTTCATGGCATGGTTTCACTGTGTCAAATTTTTAGTTACATTTTAAGGTCATTTTACTGCCAGCATTAACACATATTGACCAAAAATTGGTGAAAGGAAAGCAAAAACTTTTAGTGATTGTAGCATTATGGCCACAGTCCACGCCTCTCACTTCGCCAAATTGAAATATATTTGAAGCAAAAAGGAAGACAAAAAAATGTCTTCAGTTTATTACTCCACATAAAATGATACTTTGGTTCTCTCTTTGGCATGTAACCTTAAACGAAGGAAACTGGTCATTCCTTTTGATTCTTTTTTTTTTTGCGAATTTTAGCAAAAAAGGCTTAGCTTCTTTGTGCCTTGTGCTCTTTGAAAGGCTCTCATATCATCATTTCATCCTCGTGTGACATTACTTTGAAAATGGACTCATAATGCCCTGTGCAGAACGTTCGAAAAGACCATAATACCCCTTTCAAAATGCCCCACTTTCACTATCAAAAAATATAGTTTCGATAGAGAGAGAGAAGTATTACAAGGAAAAGCAGGGCTTTACTTTCTGTTCAGAAATTGTCCCTCCTATATTGCTTCATTTTTGAGCACTTTCTCCCAAAGTAGGGGACAATCGAGTTTTCTATTATCTATTTTCCCTCTGTCTAACTTTCACTTTACTATTAAACTTCGACCCAGAGCAAATACCCTGCTTTTTCTCATAGCATCAACCACCGCCTCCGCACTTTGGATCATATTTCACAATTCTTGGAAAAAGAGACAAAGAGAAAGGGGAGGAGAAAGTCATCTCGTTACGAGAACTTTAGAGTTTCTTATTTCAACATTTAGCACAACTTCTTCTTAAATCAATCGAAGGAGAAAGCAGGTAGCCCTATTTCTTTTTATATCATCCGAAAAAGACAATTTTCTAGTGAAAGGCCCTTGAGAGCTACAAAGAATGTGCCCGTCCCATCTAATCAGCTCATCTAAATGCTTCCTGCATAGCCGACATAGCCTTCGGAACGGACTTTCTCCCTGCTAAAGACAATTTTCTAGTGAAAGGCCCTTGAGAGCTACAAAGAATGTGCCCGTCCCATCTAATCAGCTCATCTAAATGCTTCCTGCATAGCCGACATAGCCTTCGGAACGGACTTTCTCTCTGCTAAAAGTGTTCCGTTTTGCGCTCTTTATTAAAACGTCTTTGAATTTTGAAAAAAAAATGCGTCAGCAGCACTCAGCGCAGCATTTCAGCATCTCTTGAGTGTAAAGAAACGTGCAAAAACTAGACGACAGAGATCTCCAGATCCTTTTTTTTGTTCGTCTTATTAGCGTAACTTGGAGTCCGCTTCTTTACACGAAAATTCCAAGATCACAGAGCTTACGCCTTATTTCTTTTTTTTTTTCTAAAAACTAAATTGCAGGAACGAACTTCAAAGTTCGACGGCGCAATTGAGCAGCGCTCGCTACTACATCAAAGGCCCTTAAGGGAAAAATTGTTCCATTAACTTTAGTAACGGGCAACGCTAAGAATCCAGTAGAAAGAAATTTCCACTTAAATTTCAAATTTTTGACTAATATTCCTTTTTTTTTTGCCAACAATGGGTGGTTAAAATTTGCATCATAAAATTGGCAAGAGAAGGCAGCAAAGAACCAGCTTACAAAGAAATGCAGATTTCATATTGAAAAGTCAAAAGTACTTGTTTGTATTCTTCTTTCCCTTTGATGAATTACTTGTTTGTTGGAAATGACAATAGGCCTCAAGTTGGGGGGAAGTCAAACATTTTGCTAATCTCCATATAAATTAAATTTCCTTCAATTAATGCCTGATCTCGTAAAGTCGTACAAGGATTGATCTGTAGGTTCTGGGTTCCGCTTCCGGAACAAAATTTGCCCCTATGATTTGATTAGTCAAAATATTCTGCCTGATTTGGAATTTGAGGCATATTTTGGAAGGGAAATTCAGGAGGCACGCTTGCTCGAACTGAAGGAGACAGTAACAGTGACGTTTCGGATCTGAGGATGAGCTTTCATTTTTTTAAAGTAAATTTTGAACGAAATTGTCTACCTCTCAAGAGCCAGAAAATTTTGCTTTCTCCATTCATTTCAGTTTGAGACTTTCTCTGAGGAGGTGATTAGGCTTTTCTCCTCCACTTTCTCTTTCCCTATTGAACCAAAGGGCCATGTCAAGTGAGCTTAGTTCTGAGCAATTACAACAACTCTACCGCTCAAGTGTCGTAATGGGACGAAAAAGGTAACTAATTCCCACTTCTAATTACTCAACTTAACTAATAAACTACCCTTAAGTCCCTGTTCGAAAGCCCATTCTGCTCCTGAGGGTCCAGGAGCCTCCTTATTGGTGACAAGGAACAGCCTCTCTCCCATTGTTACACTTATTTTATTACGAAAACGTGAATTGTTTTAATTTGATGCTTGTTCTTCCCAGAGAAAGCTAATATAGGAGGCCTTTCTGACAACTGAAAATAAAAGAAAGTCACCGGGCCCTATTTGAGGCACAACAATTTATGGAAGAAATGAATGAAATGAAACTTTTGGAAAAGCTAATTTAAAGTTAAAAATGATTTGGGCGTCTACAGAAAAAGAAAGTGGAGGAGAAAGTCGGATGGAGAAAGTCAGTGAAGGCCTCCACTTCCTTGACTCTGACACAAATTTAATTATTTCCGGCGGTAGTAATGTAACCGTAGCGAAACGGACCGCAAGCTCTTCAGCTATGTAAATTAGAGCGATTCTGGTTGGTTAGCCATATGCTCCCACGGTCTGAAGCGTTTTCAAGCCTTTTGAAATATTCGGCTGCTCCATGGACCGTGGTGGCATAATGCGACTTCGAGCTTAATGAATGGGAATGTGTCCGAGATCTTTAGAAAGCAATTAATAAGTTTTAGCTGGGAGCATCTTTAGTTGACTAGCAATAAAATACAGCGCTAGAAACGAGCCAACTTTCTGCTTTCCGATTTTTAGAGAAAATTTAGAACTTTTTTTTTCAAAATTTGAATACGGTTTTGAAGAGAATTATTCTAAAATTCTCTCCTGCGATTGGAGTCATGCATGTGCCTTTGCTTCGAGGCTTCCCAACCCCATCCCCTCGAAATCTGGAAAATGAGAACTTTGCAAAATTGGAAAATATTTCTTTGCATGATTACTATAGTAGCAAATGGGAGGGTAGCGCTTTCTTTCGCATTTGTTAAAATGCTACAATATGGGTGGGTGGCCTTAATTTTTAATTAGCTTCCAGTAGTAATTAATAATCTCATTTCCAGAAGAGGTACTCGCTAGAATCATGCTTCGTTGAGTTCTTCGATTTTTAAAATTCTCTGTACGACGATAATTGGTAACTTGAGTCTACGGAACCGTGCTTGGCTCTGTAAATGGCCACCAGGTTGGTTAACATTTTTCGAACGGTAAAAAGCTTTGGTAGCTTAAAAATCGCTGCTGTTTTTTTAAACATGCTTTAAAAAGTTTTCACTTGCAAATTCCAGGCAGCAGCCCCTCCTCACCGTTCATGCCCATGTGTTCCACATTAACCCCGAAACGAAAAAGACTTGGCTTCCAGCGACAGAGACGGCCGTTCCAGTCTCCTTTTTCTATGACTCCACGAGAGGCATGTACCGGATCATAAGCGTCGACGGCACAAAGGTTCGCCATTTTCTCAATTTCAAACTTTCCAGTTACATCCAGCCTCCTGGAACATAACCCTCCCGTCACAATAAATCTGTCACATGGCATGACACAAAACAAAATAGGGCCACGAATCTGTGAAGGCAGGCAGATACACGGCGCTGCTACTTTCCCTGATGAATGAGCAATCCCGACGACCTACGCTGTTTTCAAAGGGATTCAAAAGCGCATTAGCCTAAATCTGTCAAAAGCACCCGTGACAGATGAAAGGTTAATTTATGGGTTGATTATAATGCTTTCTCCACAGGCGGTTGTCAACAGTTGCATGCGACCCTCCATGACTTTCACCAAGACATCCCAAAAGTTTGGGCAATGGACCGACCCCAAGTCAAACGCTGTCTACGGCATAGGCTTCAACACCGAGGCCGATTTGGATAAGGTCAGAAAGGGCCCTTGAATTATTAATCCAGTCCGAATAATTCCACCTTTCAAGGGACACCGTCACGCGCTGGAAGCCCCACTAAGGACTCCCCATTTGTTTCTTGTAGTTCCTGGAGCAGTTTGACGAAATCAAAGAGGCCCTTCACCTCTCCACATGCAGTCCCCAGCGACTCCAGTCCAATACAGGCTCTGGAAGGCTGTGTAACGGAAATAGCCTAATTAAAATGGGCGATCCGTCAGGGGTCACGGGGTCAAGCACAGGGCCGCTCGCCTCCAACACGGACCTCAACGCCAACTCCATTTATCAACTTCGACGGCCCCTCGTTCCGGGCTGTGGAATCGGATCCCCCTGCAAAATTAAAGTTGACAGTCCGAAAAGGATTCAATGCATTGAAAAGGACACTGAGGAAGGAAGAAATACGCCCGAGACGCTGCTGCTGAGACAGGAAAACGAAAAGTTACGGAGTGCTCTTCAACAGAGGTATGTGATTTCAGCGCTATTTCATGTTCATTTTATTTTTCAAAATTTCATTCAAAATATTTATCAAGTAATATTAATTGTTTAATTTATTATCCACGGTTTCACGAATACAGTTCGGCCAATAGCAAGCTGTGGGAAATTGAGCTATCAAACCTCAAGTCAAACAACAATCGCTTGACCAATACCCTTCAGGAATGCGCTGCTAATGTCGAAGAATGGAAATCCCAGTTGGAGACGTATAAAAGAGAGAATCAGCGTCTCAAGATCCAGCTTGCGGATACAGACCTCGGGACATCGGCAGCTGACAAGAGCGGTGACGCCTCGGGAAGCGTTCCGTACAAGCTTTTAGAACAAATAGAGCTTCTGCGCAAGCGTTCTGACTCTCTGCATAGGCAACTGGCGCAAAAGGAGGATGAGGTTATAAAGCTACGGGAGGAACTCGATGAAAATGTAAAACGAACAAAAGGAATTTCAAAAAACCGTTAAAGCGTAAAATGATTTTATTATACTTTGACTACGGATTACAGGACGCTTCGGCGAGCGTGAGGTCGACGCTGAACAAAACCGTTCAAATGCAGGAAGAACGGAATCGACTCCTCCTTCAAATTAATTCACGGCTCGGAGTCAAGCTTGGTGAAATAGGGGACATTCAGCAGAAGATCACTGACGTCCTCGGAGCTAGTCAAAGATCATAAAAAAATTCAGCGATTGGTCCATTATTTTAGACTCCTTCTCCCAGTTCTTGTTTTGAAAACAAGACACTCGTAGAACGCCAATCATTTCATCATGTTTTTGTAATAGTGTTTTCAAAATAAAGAAGGTCCTCGACGGTTTGTTGTCAAATGACTTTACCATTGTTTCGCTTTACTTTGGGTAAAGTTCAAGGTCATGCTGATGTCATTTCTTTCTACTTTACAAGTGCATTACTTAAGTGATTCGAACTCATAAGCAGCGGCACTTGAGCAGCGATGAGCATTTTTTTTATCATGCTATACGTGTCTACAACTGTGACCTTGAACGGTACGAGTTCATCTGGCTGTGATGTGAGGGACACATGAAATTATGATTCGAGTCTTGAGCATCTTTTTAGTTTGAATTTTTCCTTCACGAAAGCTCTACGCTTGTCCAGTGCTCAGCGATCAGAACAAAATGGCGACCAATCGGAAAATCATTTGTAGCCACGCGCTGAAGCCAACCCCTCTGCCTCTCAGGTAATGTTTGAAAAAGGCTTAGCGTAGCTTAAGCTTGGCTTTAATTTCTTTTTATAAAATTTTAAGCCCATTTTTGAAAATCATGACACGGTTCCGTTTTGAATAAACATTCTACTCCAATTTGTCTTGTTCTTAAAGCCAAGCAGTACAAGTTGACAAAACCTTGTACATTTCTGGACAGCTTGGGCTGACCAAGGACGGCGTCCTCGTCCCTGGAATCAAGGCTCAGACGAGGCAAACGCTGGACAACATTGGTCACATTCTGGACGCTGCTGGAGCTTCATACAAACATGGTAAACGCATTCCGTCGAACCAAACAAGTCGTTGAACTGGAAATTAAACTTACTCCTACAAATTTAATTTTACAGGATTTTCTCATAAAATCCAAATTTTTGAATGACATTTTTGTAATTTTAGTCGTAAAAGTTACTGTCCTCCTATCTGACATCAAGGACTTTGCGGACATGAATTCAGTCTACGGAGAATGTAAGCCACTTTAAAATGAAACGCTTAAGCGTCGTTTCTGCAAAGCGCAAACCTTGCCTTGCTGTCCAATCACCAAAATAAAGCATTTTTCTTGTTTTAGACTTCAAAGAGCGGTTTCCAGCACGTATGGCATATCAAGTGGCTTGTTTACCCATCCCAGAAGCACTGATCGAAATCGAGGCGGTGGCAATCGTTGGAGCAGTAAATGAAGTCTGATTCACCGTTTTGCCTTTCTTTCATTTGAAATAAACAAATTAAGTGACTAATATTAACGGCTTTGATTACTTGGGCTCTCTTAAATCTTAAGCACGAAAGGGGATGGGGTGTTTTATTTTGGAGTGAAGCTCAAGGCTTTTAGTTAGCAGCGTTAGTCGTTAAAGTAGATTAAGCAAGCAAAGTCAAAACGCTGAAAGCTGATAAAAACTTTTTTGCTTTTAAAACTTTTGTTAAATGTGAATCGCTTTCAAAATGGACACTGCGAAAAGTTTACCGGAGCTTAACAAAGGCCTTGGAGAGTTCCCAATGACCAATTGGAGCATCTTGGAAGAGGAAGTGAGCCTCCCCGCCGCCGTTGTCATCCAGCCACTTGTCCAGAACAACGTCAACTGGATGTTTGAATTTGCCTCTAAAAATAGGATGGCCCTTTGTCCCCATGTCAAGACAACGATGTGTCCCAAGTTGGTTGACATGCAGGTGTCCAAAGGCGTTTGGGGTCTGACAACGGCCACGCCCCATCAAACGGCCGTGATGCACAGCTTTGGGCACAAGAGAATCCTCATGGCCAATCAGCTCGTCGGTAAGCGGAACATGGAAATCGTTTCAGAAATCCTGGAAAATGATGCAGAATTTGAGTTCTACTGTCTCGTGGACTCTGTTCGAAACGTTTTGGCCCTATCGAAATTTTTCGGTGACAGATGCCAAAAATTACGAATCTTGGTCGAAATCGGAATTGAAGGTGGAAGGACCGGAATTCGGACGCAAGAAGTTTTGGCTCAAACTTTGAAGGCCCTCAAGGCCGCCGAAGGAACGCTGTTGACCTGCGGCGTGGAATTTTTCGAAGGCGTAGTTGACACGGAGGCTGAAGTCAAAGCGTTCTGCAAAAAAGCGTTTGACGCTTTGCTCTTCTTGTCATTGACCTTCCGAGACACGTTGGATTCAACAAGAGAACTTATCATTTCCGGTGCTGGCTCGGCATGGTTTGACATTGTTGCACACGAAATCTCTGCCTTTCGCCGTGCTAATTTCCACGGTGGACCAACGGCCTTTGATCAAAGGAAATTGGTCCCCGTCCTTCGCCCGGGATGCTATGTGGTCCATGACAAGGGACTTTACCTGGAGGCTGCTGCTCGAGTATCTTTAGCAAATTCACCGCCGTCCACTGATCGTCAAGGGCTGAAACCTGCCCTCAAGGTCATTGCTTATGTCCAGTCACGACCGGAGAGTACTTTGGCCATCATTGGCATGGGTCGAAGGGACGTGGCCACTGACCACGCCTATCCAATTCCGTTTCAATACACAAGAACTTCGAAGCCAAAAATACCTTTGGGAATACGTATCGCTGACAGCGATACTTCGGAGAATCGATACTGGGATACTTGCCCAGCACATTGGAAAGTAACGAAAATCATGGATCAGCATGCCTTTCTCGCCGTTTCACAAAATGATGAGCTCCAAGAAGGTGACATCATCGCTTTCGATATTTCACATCCCTGCAACACATTCAGCGGGTGGCGTCATGTGCTTTTGGTTGATGAATCTTACAACGTTCTGGATATTGCCCCCACCTATTTTTAATTTTGTGACATATTTTGCTACATTATGCCAAAGACAAGACTTTTTCCAATTAAAAAACTAATTAAATAAACTTTCTTAAAATAAATGCGTGCTTTATTCTAAAGCCAAAAATGGAAAGATATGGAGACAGAAAATAAAGTACCAATAAATGTGAGGCCGGAGAATGCAGGAGGATTTTTCGAAAATAAATTTTTAATATACTATTTCTTCATTTGAGTTAATAATATTTTAAAGAATATCAACTTGAATATATTCATTCTAAATTGAGCAAGACACTTGCTCAGGTGTTTTATGTCATGAGGATTAATAATGTACAGAATAGTAAAGGCTAGGGATAGGGCCAGGCGGCTCCTCAGTCACACAACTGGTCTTTTAGTATCAGCAACAATACAGTTAAGTTGCTGTTTCTGTAAAAGCCGTGTGCTTATGTCGTAAACAAAACAAAAAATATCTTAATAAATACTTAGGCTAGGAACAAATAAGTTAAATTGGACACGAAGTGGTAAACAAAAAGAAAAAAAAAGTAAAAATTTTAACTGGTTTTGTTTACATAGCCATGATGCTACGGCGGTGCCCGATGGCAAAACCTTTGGATCCATCTGGACCGCGTGGCTGACGGACTACTCCAGAAACTACTACGGACCCCTCAGAAGCAGCACGACTTGACTCCATGCGTCGCTGGAGCCAAAGACTAGTTCCACCATTTACGTTCCTTGGTCCAATTCCTTCACAGTAGGAGTTTGACTTTGGTCGAGGTTGGAAATTCACGGTTTCAGGCTGGGAGTTTGCGCAGAGGAACATACTGTTACGCTTCTGATGAAGAGTATTGCTGTCCTCTTGTGGAGAACGGTAATAATGCTGTTGACCTCCGGCGGACATGACAGACGGCGGCATTGGAAGAGACCCACCACGACGACGAATGACCGCTGGCTGCTCATCGGGAACGTACACCATCATATTACGGAATAAAGGCTCTTGAGAATGTCCAGGCTTGCAAAAGCTTCCGTGTCGGCTACTCCCGCTGCTTCCAGTGCTGATAACGCTATTATTCCTTTGATTTCTCCTCTGTTGGTAATTATATCCATTTCGCATCATTACCCTAAAGAAAAAAAGACAGGTAAATTAGGATTCCCATTTAATTAATTTGAAATGAAAACATGCCAGCAAAAACTAAATATTAATTAGGCTAACTCTATTTTTCTCTGGTCAAATGTCTAAGGAAAAAAAATATTGGGCAAAAAAATTACCTGTCATCTTGCGCAGAATCAGAAGAGGCTCCATTACTGCCAAATGGCTTGTTTTCCTTTTCTTTGTTACCACCTCCGATGGGAAGTGACTTCAGGTGTGAGGTCAAAGGTTCAATACGACGAATTTTGGTACCTTCAGAATTGACTTCCAACTTTCCCGATTCTTTCAACGCCGTCAAGACAGTAGGGAAGTCACGAGAGATTTGTTTCACTTTTCGAAGTCCAGCAACAAGTTTGAGAGAAACAAAGCCATCAGAGCGACGCCGAACGTGTTTGAGCAGAAATCCATCCTTGGCCAAATGATCATCCGAAAACATCGACTCAACTTGTGAAATTAGTTTAGCCGTAACTTCTTTGGTTTCCTTTTCAGTAATTTCATGGCCGTCAGAAGAAATGTCACTGGAGTCACTGTCCCGACGACTATTGAAGGGTTCCTGAGGAATCCTGTTGCTGGGCATGACTTCCTCCCTAAATCCAGCATCATCCGAGCTCAATTCATTTTCATCCGGATCCGTAAAGACTAGGCCGCTGTCACAATCGTCAGAGTTGCTATTGTAATGACTGCTGTTAATAAATTCAGATTTTGAGAAATCATCAGCAGAAATCGTGGTAGCAGCAGTTTCAGTACAGTACTCGTCCATGGCAACTGAATTGAGGCGGAGAACAGGAAGTATGGCGGAGGTCGTGGTTGTCGTGTGCTCCGACAGGACCGAACTGAAAGATAAATCGCCGACTCCCAACGGTTCTAGTGCTACAAGCGGCGCAGAAACGACTTCCACCGTCATTGTTGAGACGAACGCTTTCCAAGTGGTACGTAAGTACTTTTCGAGAGATGCAATTGGAGGATACTTATGACGGCAGATGCTGGCAAGAGTTGTTGTCCAATGCCAACAGGAGAGGAGCGTAGAGAGGAGGTGAGCCGAAAGTATTGCAAATCCTGACTGAATTGCCCCAGCTCCCCTGTGGGCCCATTTATACAGAGACGAGGATTTCGTCACGAGTTCCATCATCCCACAACAACTTCAGACGCAAAAATCTAATCATAGGACACAACAAAAAGCAGGAGTTAATACAAAGTGGATCTCAAGTGGACTTTTTTTTTCCGCGAATAGCAGCTTTCCATGTCCAGTTCAGCGCCAATGAAATGGAATCAACAAAGGGAATTTGAGGCATTGGATGATGCATGGTTTCGTCACTCTGCGTCAGTCAACCCGGACTGATGAGACAGCCCAATCCCACCCGCAGGCAGGGTGTGTGCAATTGTTCATAACAAAGCTTACACAATTTTAACAGCAATAACCTGAACTTTACCTGTATTGTGATTTGAATGAAATCGCCAGTGGATCGGTCAGTAAACGAGTCTTGACTTTTCGATGTTTAGAACGACGAGGTTTGGCTTTACGACAATGAGGCAAGAGTACTGCAGCTCTCGTGTCCCGAGTTTACAGTGTTTGGTGCCTGGAAAAGAGGGAACAGCTTCAGCGTAAAAAAGTACGACACAATTTCAAAATGGTTTTCGGAGCATTAAAAAATTAGAAGGTATCGAAGCGACTGTCAATTGAAGACTGAAATGAGTTGGACTGGGTAAAAATTGAAGGACGATTGAAATTACCTGGATTGAGACATAAATGATGTCGATATTTTACCAGACAAGAGATAAATACAAAATGCTTATTTTTACCTGTTTATTCGTTAGCTCAGGTAGCCAACGCAGTTACATTGGCTTTTAAGTCGTAAAATCCTTCACTAATTCGAGCAGTGTTAAAGACCGAAGAATGTCATAGACCGCTTTTGATAGTCTACAGATCCAATCAATCAATTGAGAACGGAATTAACTAGAATTGAATCGTAAATCTTTCAGAAAAACTGATACTGATACAGGCTATTGCTAAAGAACTGACAATTTCCACTAAAATACGTTTTCTACTTCCAAATTACCCACGACGGAGATCCTACGTGCACTATAAATTGATTTGTAAACGTTGAACATTGTGGTTCACAACAACTTTGCATTCCTTTGTGCTCCGGCAATTTGAATTTCCCTTTTGCGGGAAAAGTACTGGAAGGTGCAGATGGCGGCTTTTTTAAAACTTACAAATGCGCAATTGGTAGAGGTCATTGACTTTTTTTTTAAATTAGAACAACGAACAATTTTTAAACAAACGCATTAGAAAGATTAATCCGTTTAACCATACATTTCTTAAAACAAATAATCCTTTTGTTTAGTGTAGTGTGAGTACTCTCTTTGTCTTTGTAAGAAAAACAAACAGGTAAATGAACTCACAGACAAAAGAATTGTCTAATCCAAAAAGATTTAAACGTAAACTTTCTTTTTTGGGTATATTTTTTAAAAGCAATTCAGCCTAAAAACGATTTAAATTTAA
>VYYI01003037.1:0-13160 GCA_021029175.1 Bilobella aurantiaca | reverse complement strand
TGTTAATATGCATTGGATCTTTGATAATATGCAATGGATCTTTGATAATATGCAATGGATCTTTGATAATATGCAATGGATCTTTGTTAATATGCAATGGATTTTTGATAATATGCAATGGATCTTTGATAATATGCAATGAATCTTTGATAATATGCAATGGATTTTTGGTAATACGCATTAGGTCACCTATCTCCAATTTGTGACATATCGGCGAAGATTTACCTGACGGTGGGCGGAGCCTGACCTATCGCGATAGGTTTAGGTCGAGAGATAGGTAGATAAGTCAATGTGCGCAATCTCTGTATTAGCAAAATAGCGCTGTTCAATATCACACCTTTGTTCAACTATGTCAGTTTAAAGAAAATAGTTCTTGTAATCAATGAGTGCAGAATGCTGAAATTCCTGAAAACTTTTTTTCTTTAAATGGCCGTAAGCGGCACTGCCATTTGGAGAAGAAACATGATATATTTGTAAAATGTAATTAAAATTTTGAGTTGCGATTTTGGTGGTACATTTGCTAATGTCTTTGCAAGTGTGCATACAAGTATCACGCGCAGCAACTCTTTTGCAATTCACAAACTTATGGTCCTAAACCCTTCAATGCATTCTTTTATAAAAATTTGGCTTCTTTATTGAGTGTTGTTGTTGTGTAATATACAATATTATTTTATAAAGATTTTTAATTACGGTATTGCTCTACAGATGCAGCTTAGCTATTCTGCATATATAATACCTGTAGAGGTTCTCCTTCAGAATTTTGCCAAACTAGAGACCTTTCGAGTGGATTGGGAATATTAGTTCCCGGTCACACAAAAAGTCTCCAATCTTCAAAACATCAAAAAAATTTCATTTTGTCATTTTTTCACTACAAGTTGAAAAATTACCACAATCTTGGGACAAATACATTTCGAATTAGGTGTATTTATAAATATATCGTTTAACGACAAAATATGGAGTAATCCAATCATTTCTTATAATTAAAGGTTCGGTTCAAAAACCGGTGGAGACCCCATATTAACATAATTTGATTCCACGTGCTCCAAAATTATTGTCTTCAAAACATGGTAATTAGAACTGGAGAGAAGTTAGCCCCTCAACCCCTCATTTTTTTTATGGAAATTTGTAATTATGAATAATATGACAGTGATATAACAAATGACATAATTTATTTTTCTATTTAAACTAATTGGGTTTTATTTAATATATCTATGCATTATTAATCATATATTCATATAATTAATGTTATTTTTAAAATCAAATTTTAACTAACTTTTTATTGAGGGGCTGAAAGTTATATTAAGTTTTTATAGGTAAACGTGGGAAATAATTTTTACTGCTCAACTTTATTTGAGTTTTAAAATGTAATAATTGATGAGTTTGAAAAGCAATTGCATTTTTGATGTGCAATGCCCATGCACGCAGAAGAACATCAATTGGCTATGTAAAGTAAGGGCACAAAACTAAAATATGGCAAATAACTATAAATACGTATAAAATGATATATAGAATACAAGACAGTAGAATACACTATGAAAGATATAATCCTGATTTCTATTTGCTGAATCTCCGTAATTTATGCTGCGTAATGTGGCTAATGCTATCAGGAATAGAATTAATTATTTCTCGGCTGCTTTTAGTTGTAACATAATAATGCAATAGGTCAGCATGGTGGCAAAAACCTAAATTAATCGTATCAACCAAATGAACAATTTTAAATGTTATCAAATAATTTAATATTTATTTAGAGTATATTTTGAAGTTTGTACATAACTATATAATAAACATAGAGCATACATACACATTAAACGGTGAAATAGAAGAGCATAAATCGACTCACAACAAACACGAGCTCAGCATTTATTTTGAATAAGTCGCAAGCTGTTAAATTCCATTCCCATGTTTGTAGAACCTGCAATTAGTTAATCATGCAATACCTTAAAATATTTCATTTAAATTATGTAAACTATAACAATAATAACCTACCAAAAATTGATAAGAATTTATGATTTGTGACTTTGACCAGAAAAGAAGCAGGCAGATTTGCTTCTACTCTTATTCAAAATTTGCGATGAAAATGAGTTGTAGTACATTTTTCAAGATATGCTAAAAATTTTGATGCTGATGTGTTCTGTTTCCGGTAATATTCTATGCTCGTGATGTAACATTTAAAATTTAATACACAGTGTGACCCTGAATTTGGTTTTGTAATTTGAGGACCGAGAATTAAAAATAAATTCAATTAATGTACTTCAATTTTTAAAATTTAAGCCATACATTTTTAAATGATATCTCCTATAGGAAGCCAATTCTGCAAAAATGATCTATTTTGTAGTCGGATACTAAAATTTTGAAAAATAAATACATTGAAGGTTGCATATATTAGTAGTTCAAAGTGAAATGCAAACCTCTAAATTTTTGTAACATTAAGGGACGTCCTAAACAATCTTACAAAAATGGCTTCCATTAAAATTTTAAAATCCAAGTACCTTAGTTACTGGGTACTTCAAGGACCCACAAAATATCTCCTTGTTTCGGGTCTTTTATCACTTTGAAAAAGGTAAAGGAGCGTTATTTGACATTCCCGCAGAGCGGATGGTCAACATGAAACGAGAGGGTAGGGATATGGTAGGGATAAGGACTCATTAGCATAGATGTTGTCATTTTATCACTTTGAAAATAGAAATTTTTTAACTATCTGCTTCCAACCAACTTTTTTGACACCCTGAATTATACTCAAATCTATTTGCAGTCTCACCTCTACAAAGATTTGAAACTTCGAATTAGTTTTATTGTGAAGTTTCATTTTTTTCATTAAGTGTGTACATCGAGTTTGCTGCAAACGAATCTAATATGTAAATTTCGGTAATGTAAATTTTATATGCAAATTCACAGTATATCAACTTAAGTTAATTTTGAACATCACCGTTGCCTTCATTCGATTCCCTAAGTACGCCAACGAGAATATTTGCAACGCACATTGTGAGCAATAGAAAATGTCGTTTAGTAAGTCAGCTACAGTACTCAAGTCATAACTCGAAGACACAACGTGTAGCGATGACCGATACACAAAAACTCCAGCAAGACTTCCTCCAATTGCATTAAATTTATCATAGATCAGTTGCAATTCACACAATGCTTCAACTCCTTTTATCAAATTAATTCCCCTTGGAACATACAATGATGATACCGCCAACAAATTTGTGTCCTGATTACACATGCTGTTAATCCATATAGTCGGTGCCTAAAACATCGCATGACAAATGTTGTCTAACTTTGCCATCAAATTAATTCCACAGAAGAAAATAAATGAAAATGCAGCACAAGCGGTTACAATGACAAATAGGTCGACAGACACAAATCAATAAAAAATAAATGAGTCTAACCAATCCACACCGTAACTCTCAACATCGTAGTATAATGTGTAAAATTTATAACTCGCAGAGACTTGTGTGATGACTAGAGTAAACGGGACGATAAAACTCAATTTTAAAACTTTGCTATATTTGCACCAGCAAGGATAAACCCTAACATAGTTACCAATCTCAACCATTTCTAACCTATAATTAATACTCAACACTCGGAGAAGAAAGTCAACTAATAAGTAAAATAATATTCCGCCGGTAACATTGGCGATAAATTCGGAAAGAGGAAAAAGGTTATGCATAGTGGGGGACTTCGCTACAAAAAATATACCGACCACTAGGAAACTAGTGTGAATCGCAATTGAAAAGGCGTAAATACTAGAACCGATTTTTAGCGTAAAAATTTTCCTCGTTAGTGGAAATGACGTTGGAAATAAGCCACTAACCCAACAACTTGAGATTGAACAGTAAAAGTAAAAAGTCTCAAATTTTAAAGCAAACACTTCAAAACTATATTTTGAAACCAAGCGAGCACGTCACTAGAAAAAAGTGCAATGATGAGCTTTGCCTTTAACTGACAATACGTAGTTACACAAATTTAATAAGCGTTAATAAGCAAAGACAAATAATTTAAAAATAAAAATAAAAACCGTGGAAACTTTTTGAAGGTATGAAGCTTTAAGGGTTTTCGTGATATAAATTGGCATAGATTTAAGAATTGGGCTTGTAAACATGCTATGAATTATTTGATGTAAAGTGTGCCAAGGGAACAAAAATTAAATAAAAATAAAAATAAGGAATAAAAATAGCAATTTTAGAAGGGACCTTTGATTTAATCTAATTAGCGAGTAAACGCCTAGTAAAGGTTTGTTTGAAAAAAAACTGCGCAAATCAGTGCGACTTGTAACTCGCTCCACCTCATAATGGTATTAGATAACTTTTCATTGTGATAACACTCAACTTTATTTCCGCTAAGACATGAATTCAAATGAATTTTTGAGTAATAGGAGAGTGATGTGAGAAGAAATTCGATATCATTGATGACAGGCTGTGTATGGGGAAGCACACTACTTCTCATTGTTTGGCATGAGACATTATTTTCTAGTATCATTTCAAGAGTGGTTATCCAAAGAAACATGGTACATTTTGTACCATGGTACAAAGTACTTTGCGTGAAACCTTGTTTACTTATGGTTTCATATTAAATAAAAAAAGGGGAGAAGATGCTACAAGACATAAATTGGAGTAAAGTGGGGGTTCGTTACATACATACTAATCTTTGTTTTAAACCGGCCGTAAAAGAAAACCTGTTTGGGACCACTCATATTGAGCCAACAGCTAAGTCTAAGCCGCTCCTACATGACTATCAAATTCTAAAACTAACCAATTAACTTTAATTAATTAAATGTTAACCACCCCGTGGACTATAATATACTATCTAAAATACAAGTTACCATTATGCTGATCAGTAATCAATCGAAGACTCATAAAACTGTGACCACTAGCAGTGCCTCTATACTTCGGCTTACCACTAGTCGCCTTCTTGAATCCTTAATGTAACTCACCCTGTTGTAATTTCATATGTCTACGCCATACTTATGTTATATGACTGTGCTTGACAGTGAACATCTTAATATTTTTTTTTTATTATAATTACCGCTCCTCCCAGGCAAGAAGCCTATGGAGCGGGGCAACCGGGAAGACATCCTATGAAATACAATTTTACTATATACAGGCTGCCTACTTCTTAGAATTAAGAGTAAAGCCATACAAATATGTGCGTTGGAGTTCAAATTTTGAGAGAAATGTATCATGTAATTAATATTAAACAAAGTTAAAAAACGTCTAATAATTGTTACAAGGTTTATAAAGTTTCTGAACAGTGAGTAAATCTCGCGGATCTGTCAAATCGCCGTTATTAAATGCTAACATCCTTGTATTAGATTGACCTAAATGACCAATAATAGACATTTGCCTTAATCTCTCAGCAATAGTTCATATGATTAGCACTGACCACTTTAATTAGGACCCTTGATCTTGACAGTAGGCTTCTTGAATTTATATGGCATCTGTTGTCTTGTATATGAACGATTAACTCAAGATTTGTTTATCGGATCACTTAGCTGTCATGACAACGGACGTCTCCATGTCTTAGTTTCTCAGAAACAGACCATATGATATCGCTGACCACTTTTATAAGTGGCCATGGCCTTCAAAACAGTCGCCATATTGAATCCTTTGTACACGAAAAGCCGTATCTTAATGACTTAAGTGTCAACGATCCTACGTATACCTATTGCTCATTACCTAGACAATTGACTTCTCATTCCTTAACCTCCCCGTAAAGGACCATACATCTGGATAACTAGACAGTGACATGGCAACGACGATGGTCTTCAGTCGCCATCTTGAATCACCAAATAAACCATTTAATCATCGAACTCATCTTTGAATATGTGTATATATAATATATACCGTGATTTACAAACATCAAACCCAAAGTCTACTTTTAGATACACCTTAAAAATAGAAGTTTGATTATGCTGAAACCATAAAAGGAAATTAAGAAGAAAACCCTGATTTGGTGAAAAAAACCTTCATTTTCAAAGAAAGTAACCAAAACGGAGGGACAACCCTTCGTTCATAATTTTTCCAAGAATTTTATTTCAGGTGTAACGTTCAAAATGGATTAACTCTGTATTTTAGCCAAATATTTGTGCATGCGGAAACTTAGTAGTCTAATTTGTGAACAAGTGGTATATTGCAATTGATCAAACAACATCGCCTAAGAAACAAATCACGATGTTCATTTACTGGAGAAAAGTAGAGTATTTATATAATTTCTATATACTGATGGGCTATTTGTTTGAAGTTAAACAAAATCTTACGAGCAAAATTTAAGAACTATCAAATGTTTGCTTGCTTTGTTTTTGTGGGATTCAAAGAAAAGCCTTAGGATATTATTATTATTTTGATTAGAATGTTGTTCAATTATAAGTTCACAAGTATTGAAAGAATAGTACAATAAAATTAATGGCATTGATGTCTAAATGCTTTTTGAGGGGCACATAGCCTTGGAACTGAAGTGTGTTGTTTTGTGGTTAGCTTGTTTGTTGTTTGAACGCTTGTTGTTCAGTTACATCGTATTTGGCAAATCACAACACACAGAAGTATAATGAGAGCTTTTACTACCTCCGTTGTAAATCTCTATTTTCAGAATTGCATTCGTTTTGAAATGTATGAAAAAGGCAATTTGAGAGGGGCTGCAGAAGTATGGTTTTTGGAATTATTTTGTAGGTAGAAGAATCCATACTTAGGAGCTCAGACGGGATCAACCATGCGCAATAGCACAGTCCACAGTAAGCCCCGGTGTGTGGGCAAATACAAGTTTAAAAAAACTCACCTGCGGACTCTCAGCAGTATAGATGGACATTGTTTGCAGAGTTAATAAAGTTAATTCTAAATAATTGTAGTTAAACAATTGTATACAAACAATAATTGTATCTAACGGCACTTTCCAAAACTCTAGTTTCAAGAAATAATGTTTTCGACTGAAATATTTTTTACTAAAGTTCCTTTCTGTTTTCTTAGTTTTCGTGTTGTTTCTATTCAGTTAGCAAATCACATCTCAAAATGATTCTTCTTACCTAAAAATCAGTGTCGATTTGGTTATGAAATCTGATCTATTCCCTATTAATTATTGAAGATGACGTCCTAAAAAATCGGACGTCAGTGTTGTTAGTGATTCACTATTCATTTTTAGATTTCTCACTTTCTACAGACACCCTCTTTATTTTAAACTATAATATTTTGTTATTATATATTCATAATGAATGTGAGGATTTCAGAATTTAAAAATAGTGTTGGACTTCAATTTTAATTTTTTTGTATTGATGTAATTCAAAATTTAATAGGAAATTTCAATTTATGATACTAATATAAAAACAAATATAAACCAATATTATTCTGGAAATTATATAACGCTAGTGAATGTGAGTAAACCAAACGTTACATTTTCCTTGGTTGTACGTTGATGAAGTGTACTTGGATTTAATTGTTGTTATCGCTGGAGGATTTTAGCTGCAACATAATGATGCAATACGTAAGCATTGTTCCGAAAACCTTTAAAAAATAATATGATTATAAAATTTAATTGTTTATGTATTTATACTTTACCAAATATAAACCAAACATGCCCGTTCAAAAACAAATTTTTGTGATAGAAGTATAGAATTTTACTTTCTAGGTTTTTGATATCTCTCACAATACAAGGTCTAAAAAATTTAACTTAAGTTCGTTAAAACTCCCGTGTCATATGACGTACTAATTGGGGTAGTCTACATTGTACCCTCATTTTTAATTTAGGAAAGTTAAAATTTCTACCAATGAAACTAAAAACACAAATCACACTTCCCCAAAACTACTTGACCCCCCCCCCCCCCTACCTCCCCTGTTGGTGGGCGGAGGGAAACTAAAGTAAAAAACTTCGCAATACTTGGAAAAAAATGTATCCGATACGTGTCGACGAAATTGGACAAATTTGGACAAAATTGATCCGACACAAATCCTAAAATCGCTTATTTCAGTTATGTAGTAAAGGGTACAAATACCTTTATAAGGGCCCATCAACCAAAATCCTATCTTAGGCTGTTTCAGCAGAAAATTTTAGGAGTTGATGAGCTAAGTTCAGTATGAATTTCATCATGCGTTTTTAAATTGTTTTCAAAATTTGGGTCTTTCTTAATTTAGCAGGGTATCATGTTGTCAAATGAAAGTAAAATTTTGTTATAGATCCTCATTGAACAACAACTCCCCCAGTTTCGAAATTCTTAAAGGTTTTGATGCCGATTTCCATTTGCCGCTTTTGGAAATATTTACTCAAGTAGAAGAACAAGTTTGTTTTCTAGGTTCTTAAATGTAAAATTAAAATAAATGCAATGTTTTAGCCTTCCTTGTAACCTTTTAATGCCCTCCTAATATTTTGATATTGACAAATTATAAATTTATACCAAATCTTACCGATAGTAGCAACTCAGGATTAATTTTGAATAAATCACAGGCTGTTAGATCCCACTTCCAAGTTTGTGCGACTTGAAACAGGAGCTGGATCTAAGAAATCACTAAGTTCTGTTATTCGTCTCTAATACTTCTTGACTATAATTTTACAATTTACGTACATCTTCGACTAGCGCACTATTTGCAGACATCCCTTTGAACTTGGCTTTTGTTCTGCTCAGTAACTTCACGGATTCATTTTGTAGCTCCCAAATCTGTTATAAATGAAGTAACTTTATTTCAATTATTCATCCTTATTTCTACAATCACGTGTTTTTGAAAAAAAAAATATTAGAGTGCGTGAATTGTAACAGGATTATACTATACTCTATGCAAAAATACCAAAGTAAAGTTATCTGGACTAATCTCTTCGGTTTTTTTTTCTGTAATCTAAACATTGTTATTATATATTCATTAATATTTGAGCTTGACTCTTATGCTCAAGCAAAGCTCAGTTTTGCGCTTACAGTGCATTGATTAAAAAAGGTATGTATGAAAGTTACTTAAAGCCTTACTATTATTCCATATGAAAGTTGGAAAAACTATAGACTTACCGTCCTCTTCATCTTGCTCCCTTAAGTACGCTAGTAAACATATCTGTATGCCGTACATAGCACAGTAGAACGTGTTGTACAACAAGTTTTCAGACGACGTGAGCTCAAATAAAGACGTGACTATGTGCAATGACGCCCAAACGACAATAATTCCAGCATAGCTCCCACAAACCACATTATACTTTTCATACATAATTTGTCTCGTAGAATGCGTCAATGCATCCATGAATATTTTTATCCCATGTTAAATCCTTTGTTTTACTGCATGTTACATTGTGCAATTTTTCATTTTGGTTCATTACTCGTCTCACATATTCAACAACCTGATTGCGTAGAGAGTCCACTATGTTCATCAACTGAATTCCGCAGTACAGTACAACGGTAAACACGTAAAAATAGGACAGAATCGAGAAAACGTCTGCTGATGCCAACCAACAAACAATTAGCTTGTCAACGAGAGGTTTTCCAACTGATTCAATTTCGTACCAGTAATTGTAATAGCAGTAGCTCGTGTATGTTTGTATTGCAATCATAGTTAGTGATACCAAAATACCGATTTTGTAGTAACAGGAATGTATTCTAGTACTACAGTTCTCTTTTATGTAATTAAGTATGTCTACCACCTCTTGTCGGTATATTAGGGCGAAAACGCGGAGACTTAAATCCATAGTGTAAAGTAATACTCCGCCACTGAGATTAGAGATAAAGTCGGATATAGGCTCCCACGTATGCATAGAGGGAGAGTTGAGTACAATGAAGGTGCCAACAACAATATTGTGAAGCATAATGCCGGCCGAGTAATATGTACAACATTTGTTTAGTTTGTAGCATTTTACCGGAACAGGACATGTCGCTGGAAAAACACCGCCAATCCATCCGCAGACACTAAAAACGTAAAGATACATTACTTCCACTTCAAATAGAAACATTGAGCTTATAGTTAATGTTTAAGTTAACTTCTTGAGTATGTGAATCTCGGTGAAGCTCTGCAACAGATACAATTTGAAAAAAGTAGAAGAAAAGAAAGTTGCAACTAAAGAAATACGGTTAGCTGCTAGTTATGACAACAATTTTAGTTTTGTGGTTTTATGATAATATGATTTTTCAAGGGTACTTGGCTCCTATTCGAACAATTTTATTTATTTTGTAATTTCGAGCAATTTTTGGAAGCCAAAATAAAGAAATCTACTTAATTTTTAGGCGTGGTCCAATAATGTTTTTCGCTTTAAGCATATTTAAGCATTGCTTCGTGTTAGAGTTTGCACCCTTGCAAACAAATAAATTGACAGCAAAACAATTCAAGGTGAGGCAAGGTGAGGAAAGAATTATGTGCAAAACATATGCTCCGATGAGTTACAATTACACCATTGCACGGTGGGACCGATCGATCCGAAAATTGGCAAAAACCTAAAATTTGTAAATCGTAAAAGCACTGTAACCTTGATCATTTAGTTAAGTTAACTTTTAATTTTGAAGTGATTACCTTAATAGGAAAAAAAGGTAACGACTTATTGAATTCTGCACATCTCAAAATCAAAAATACCACAAAAATTGCTAATTTTTATAAGCTTCAACTACACAATTTTTAGCTAATACACATACTAATTGGAAAATTGGCTTATAAGGCATTGCGCACTTGCTTTACGAGGGTTGTTTGATGTAAAGTTCTACAACCGAACAAGAAATTATTTTCTGCATTTTAAATTAGAAAATTTTAATATATTGTACTTTTTCTAAGCCAAGGAATATGAAATATTTCAATGCTCATAGTCAAATTTCCAAATTAAACTTTGTAAGGAATTTCCTTGGATTTTATTCGATTCAGATGATTGTTTAGATTTTTAATTACAGAGTACTTTAAACAAAAAAGTTTAACTTTTGGATCCACTTAAGGGAACCTTTATATTTTGAATTTTCCTATTATTTTTCTACAAAAATATCACTACATCCAAATCAAATTTTAAACATTCTCACCTAAAAACATACATTTATACTACGAATTGCTTTGACCTTGTCCCAGGTATACGAATGACGTGGTATGGAAAACAACCTAATTGATATTTGTACTTTTATATAAATACTTTGTTTCCGATGTGTAAGCCGGACGGTTGCACAGAAACTTTCTTAACTCCTACTTCTTCTACTCCTCGCCTAGCACAAATAGATGGGTGGTTTAATATGTACAATGTTTTCTTTGAAAACTAAGTAGTATTGCAACAGGGCAGAATCACTACTTTGTTTTCAGAAACTTAATATTTTGAAGTTGTAGCCGAATACGCCTATTATACGACAGGAGGACAAAGACATGAAAATTAGTTTCTTCCAGTTCTACGAAGGGCGGAAACCTGTAATATTTCCAAAAAAAGACATTTGAAACTGATATAAATTGCTTCAGTATGAGCAATAAAATTGAACAAAGTAGAATATTATGTCTTGGGAATAATCACTAATAGATTAATGACACCGTTGAGAACCACGTCGTTCATGATAATTGGAAATGTCGTGGCGTCAAATTCAAACATGTTTTCTACTTTATTTTTGAGTCCTGAAATTGAGTTGCAGAATTTAATATTCTCGGGACCTCCGAAGGATTTCAGTTTTAGCTTATACAAACAAGAAGTCTTGTGTAACGCACTCGCATACTCAGTTCCCAATTTTATAACGATTAATACAACCAACCCAATAAATGAAGTTGCTCCGACAATCATAGGATTTAATTTAAATAGCATTCTTATTAGTGTAAAGGCAGAAAGAATGATTAATGGATATTCCAGGAATTACAATCAACGGTAGAATGCATTTGACAACTTCACTATATGTGACGTGGAGTGTTTGGCGTTCCCTGTAGAAACGATGGAACTTTGAAATTGAAACTTTCTCCGCTTTATTACTGCAGAAATAGAAAAATCAGAAATAAATAAAGCATACATGAAATTTTGTTTAAATACATTTAACGACTTAAAATCAAGTCTACCAAAAACAATTGATTAGATGTAAATTGTAAACAATTGTAAAAGTTCAGAAAAAAAAACTAAAAACTAAGTTCTCCTGCAGCACCAAATGATGACCTACCAACTTACACCGATCAATAAAATTGTAAATCAAATTAAATAAAAAATGCACTCGCCGGTTTTCCCGGAAATTAATACTAGGAGTTTGTGTGTTACCGAACTCTAGTTGAATTCAAAATACGAATACAAATGTCAAACTCATTTTCAAATGTGTGCTTGTCATAATTAGTTCTGTGGCTTGTTTTCACTTTCCTCATATAGGCAAAGGATAGAATCATTCATAGATTTTACTCTGTGTTGTTGCTGTCTCAAATCGCTGAACTCTCTGCCGGTGTACTGGAAGTCGCTGATCGCTGGAAGCTGCAAATAACAGTGCTCAACATGACACAGCCACTCTAATAGGCAGGATAGAACCCTCCAGGACAATCAACCAGGTCATTACATTTGTGACGTCAAAGGAAGATCGGTAAACCAACCATTACACCAAACTACTGGAGGGCTGGAAGGAATTTTCCGACGCTGAATCGCTTCCCGGACGTGATACGTGGCGAACCGTGACGAAAATCCAAATCTTCTGGATGACCAGAAGAAAAAACCGTAAGGGAAACAAGAAAAGAAAAAAAAAATTAAGTAATCGGAGGGACTTGAGGTCAAAGGTCAAACTAAGTGGGGCCTAGAAGGTCATTGGTGGAGCCTTGAAGGCTAGAGGGACTTGAAGTCCAGTGGAGGGGAAAAAAGCCCTAAGAAAAGTGGAAAAAAGGAAGATGGTGGCTTGATGCCAAAAGTTATCAGTTATCAGTGATAAGACAGGAGGCTTATCAGCTGTCCTAAAATTATGCAAATGAGAAAGGGCCTTTGAAAGGTGATTCACGTTTACAGTGCTACAAGTAAAGAAATAGAAAACGGAGACAAGGAAGTAGCGAAAAGTGAAAAAATAGAAATTTTTTGAAAATTTAAAAAACCGGACTACGCATTTTGAAAATGTGAAAAAGTGCTAACAAATAGTGAATGTCAACAAATTGTCCATTGAGTGGAACAAAGGAAAAAAAAAGTGAGAAAGTTGAAAAAGTTGAAAAACAGTGTTTTGAAAACAATACGGATACTTGAAGTATTACCATATATGGGAAACATTGTTAACAAGTAGCGAATGTCAAGAAATTGTCCATTGAGTGGAA
>VYYI01003036.1:0-13161 GCA_021029175.1 Bilobella aurantiaca | reverse complement strand
GAGTTCAGGGGTAGTAGGGGTCTCTATACTTAAAATATAAGCGCTTAACGCTTCGGGGCCTAAAATGCGAAAAAAAAAGCCAATTCCGGTAAGCCCCTTTCACTTACTTGTGTTCAAGTTCAACTTTTTTGAGCATGTAGTTCACTTCCGCAGCCGTTTCTGGACCTTGCAAACGCTGCCCATTCAGCATCTCTTTCTCTAGTTCAGCCAATGTCTACAAATCATAGAAATACGGATGGAGGTTGAGTTAGTTAAAAAAGTAAAAGAAGTAAGTTATAAATGTGATTAAAAAAGGAACACAAAATCACACATAATCTTAGACATTGAATATATTAAAGATTGGAAACTTCTTATACCTTTCCTGTCTTGACAAAAGCTTCGGCTACTTTACGGTTGCGACCGCCATAGCAAGTTGTGATCAAGTCAGCCACTCCACAACTCTCTAAAAAGGTGGACAACTGCATTTTGCCTCCATAGAATTCCTGCAACGAAAATATTTAACTTAAACGAACCATTTAACATTTTGTGATTTAAATGTTGAGTTCCATAATGAAATACCTCAGAAAATCGAACCATCTCCATAAGCCCGAGGCGAATCACAGCCGCTTTGGTGTTGTCTCCATATTGTAAACCATCGATTATTCCAGCACCAACCCCAACAATGTTCTGAAATGGCCGTTAATGTAAATAATCGTGTACGAAGGACAACAACGGTGTTAAGCAGTCGGTTGCGTCAAACCTTCAAAGCACCGCATAGTTCCACTGTTTCGACATCTGCCACTACAACGACTCGAAAGTCATCAGTCTGGATCAATTTGTGCAAAATGCGACCTTGGGAAATGTCGTGAGATCCTGGAAATTTAGGCAGTAAATTAATGTTTCTGAAAATCTCCATTTACCTCAATGCTAATCCAACAAACTAAGAGTTAATTACCAATTGTGGTTTCACTAAATTTGCCTTCAGCGATTTCATGGGCCAAGTTGGCTCCCATGAGGACATTGCACGGAATATTGAGAAGGCGAGTGATAATGTGAGAAATTAGGTCAATTCCACCACCTGCCGCGATATCGAAACCCTACATGAATCAATACTTGTTTAGCAGTCACTTCTACAATAATAGTACTTTCTGATCTAATTTGCAATTGCGTGTTACCTTAATGAGTGAAAGTCCAATGGCACCTGGCTTGGTTTTCCCAATTAGCGGAGTACAGGTGTTCTTGATGAATTGATGTGGGAGGACAAAGACAATGATGTCAGAGTCACTGGCCGTCTCCACAACGTCGGGTACAGCCACCTAACGATGAAAATTTCAGCATTTTAGGTCTTTTAGGCTTATTAGTAAAATAAGTAAAGGTAGGTCGTAAAACTCTTATATTAATACTCATTCAAGATATTAGGATTTAGTACAAGTTTACTAATTGCTTGTAATATAATCCTACATAACGACTTGTACTTACCACATTGGTGGGTAGTTTGTGACCAGGAAGATACTTGACATTCTCGTGCTCTTGATTGATGATTTCTGTCAATTTACGCCCCTCCACCAGTTCTTCATAGACGTAAATCTTGACAATTTCCTCAAAGAGATCTGGATACTGGCGAGTATTGGCACCAATGATCTTGCAAATGGCAGAACCCCTTGTTTAAAAGAGCAAATAAGCTTTAGAACGTTTAGAATCAGCTGATGCGGAGCCAAGACGAGAAAACAATGGAGAATGCTTGATTGTCACTTAATTACTTACCAATTACCGGAGCCAACGATTGACACTCGTTTCTTCGCTGATTCACCACTCATTTTCCTTTGGTCAGAAGAGTTGTCGGAAGGTGCAGCCGGTCAGTGGAGCCCACAAATGCCAAGTGAGATGGAGAAGGGTGGGATGCTGGGATGATGCTGTGTGTGAATGATTGAAGGGCGTGCTTCTGTGATGCGTAAAGTTAAGATATTTATGTAAATTAAATTAGAAATTAGAGTAGAGCGATAAGGCCGGGATCATGCAACTTTGACCTTGGGCCTCTCAACCTCGCTCATACCAGTATCACTCCTTGCAATGCTACGAGAAGGGGAAATGATTATGAGGCGTCGAAAATAGAACAACTCTCAAACAGCAAGAACACTAGAGGCAAAATAAATGGTTATAAATAAAGGAGTTACTCTTGCCCGAATTCGAATGGTTAGTCGCGACGAGGCGAGGTAACTTGAAGAATGGTAAATGAATCGCGCCTACGAAACGGTGAAGCGTTAGATTTTTTCAAATGAGGTTTTTAATTCTAATTAATTTAAGGTTAAATAATGTACAAGTTGACTTATTTAGGATGACTCTTTCTTGGTCCCCAGGCTCGATCCCTTTCCAACCTTTTCCAACTCCGCTCTGTTGAAAAACCAAAACATTTGTTTGCACTTTTGTAATTAAACTAAATTAGAAATTAAAAAAATTTTTAAAGCTGAAAAATGTGCTAAAGTATTCAATTAAATCAGTTCAAAATGGAGAATCCTACTTGAGCTGAACACTGAAATCATCTTCTGTGTTGTCATCGTCCCAGTTGTCGCTCCACACTTTGACTTCGTCATCATCGTCGTCTGCATTTCCAGTATACGCTAGACAGACAATGTGCAATTAGGCATCAATCATAACAATTCCAATTTACTACATTTACAATTTCACAATCGTCAATCGACTAGATATGATATTAGAGTAGATTAAAAGGACCAACGTCGATTGTCATTGCCAGTACTCCAGCAGATGTACAAAATGATTTATCGTGCTTACTAAATACACTCCGTAAGCAAAAGTGGAGTGGAGAATTGGTTTTTGGTTGGAGGAGAATGGGCTGAAAGGAATTGTTGGAAAAGTGCAACCCTACATTCTACTTTCAGATGATAGTGTGACCCAAGCGGAGTCCATTTATGAGGTGCTTCTGTCCAATCTTTTACCAACAGAAGTTAATTTGGATCTAATTCTCCTAATTAACTTACAGTCGGTTGGGAACTCTTCGAATTCGTCGTCCTCTTCCAGTAGACCCAAGTCCACCTTGGCCTTCTGCTCCGTGGCAGCAGGGACTGTCATGGCTGCAACTGAAACAAGTACTTCAATTAATCATTAACTAATGATTAATTAACCAATTACTGCTAAATTACCTGAGGAAATCTCTGACCGGACGAAGGAAGACCTTTGTACGTACGATGTTTTTCAAATGACAAGTCTAAATACAAAATTCGCGCGCTTGTGCTATTTTCTCAATAGTAGTACTAACCATTTAAATTTAAAACAATAATTGATTACTTGATCGCTTTCAAATCTCGATGATTTCTTTTCTTCAGGCATGGTGTAATACATGGCGTAAAATTAAGACAAAAATGAATACTCATTTCTTACTATCATTCATAAAAACTTTTATAATTTTATGATACTCGTGGTTAGCGTAGTAAAACAGCATGCTTGATCAAACTTGCTTGAGTTTTTCCCCCTAATTTTTGAAAATTATTTAGGATTTTTTTTATTTACTATAGGTTCAATGGTTGATGTTAACTAGACAGGCCTCCATTGCATACAGCCCTTTAAATTTGAGAGCGCTCTATTAGAGATCCATGGTATCCTCTAGTTAATTGTTCTAGTTACTCTGCTTTCAGAGCTGTAGTTCAATATTTGGCAAAACATACTGGTAATACGGGAATCGAAATAGCAAAGTTAAATTAAAGTTTATTAAAAAGTTAGGTGTATTTTGTTATAAGATCTAATTTAGGTTTTAGCTGAGACATTAGATTTAGGTTAGGCGAAACCTGCCTATAAAATTAGCCAAACTTATCAAATTTTTATAGCTGTACTTTTATTAATTGCCAATGGAAGGCTGTGCGTGCGTTCAACAAAATGAGTGAACGCGCTCGAATAATAAACTTGGCATCGAAGCTTTATCTGATTTATAATTTCAGCAACTCCGCACTTAACTCAAGGACCTCAGACTCCGTAGATGGGCATTTTAAAATTTCCCATTGCGCGTTGAAAAACTTGAATTTTAGAAATAAGGAAGCAAAGTAATCTTGCCTAACAAGCCCGTCCGACTCGACTTGACTTTGAAAATAGACTGAAAACCTTAGATGACGACATTTAAGACGTGGGCAATTCAATTTTAGGTCTATCATAAATTCACCCTCTGAGGACGGGCATGTTGTCAATAAGTATTAACTAAATGTTTTGGTTCCAATAGCGAGAGGAAGCTGCATAACATGTTATGTTACTGTAACAATATGCCCTTATCTCAGATGCCTTTAAGTTTAGAGGATGGAGTCTACAATAGAGTGTATTTTGATAGCTTCCCTAGCATGGTTTTGCTAAATAGCTACTAAAACGATGGGACTTATTAGAAATTAGTGGAGGATAGGTTGAGCCCTCGAGTCAACATCAACCGGTCCCTTGTCTCCAAGGCAGGGAAGAGAGAAGTCATTGACTCCCACACACGGAGATTTATAGAAAAGTGAAGTGATACAGCGCACACGACAAAGAATCATGACCAATCACACACACTTTTGCCATGCCTTCCCAATTTTAATCCAGCTATCAATGAGGCATGGGGATTCAATTGCGTTCTGATAATTATTTGCATAATCACTCTTACTTTATTTTGGCATTTCGCAAAAGTTAGGAATTGCACGGGTCAAGTCTTTCCCTGCCTCATCTTTGCAGGAGAAACAGCTGTGCGCGAGTGAAGTTGAGTGATGAGCCGTACCACTTAGGGGGCGGCAATAAAACTAATTACAATATGGCTTTTTCATAAATACTTTTCATTAGCTACATACCATTAAATATCTACTATGAAATGTCTACTATTAAATAAAGACGGAAGCGTGCATAAATAGAAAGTGGTGGGAAGGGGAGATTTGAGTTTGCATGCCATCTAGGTTATTTCTCGTTCTAGAAATGTTTTAAGCTAATGAGCGTGTGGACAAGAATATGTGTGCGCATGTGTCCTCCTGTTGGTGTTTCCCGTAGTGTATAAATAAAAGCAGTATTTTGATGAGCCGAGTGGGTGATTGAAAAAAATGCACATAATTTTATTACCCTACTTCGCCTCTAAATACTACAAAACCTCTACCTAAAACCTCTGAATTTACCTGATTGCAAGGTTACTATCCTTACACAAAACCACACTATGCGCATGCATGCTAATGAGTCCTTTACGTGCTCGTCGAGTTGTAAACTATCAAATTAATTAATTTATTGAACACTGGACTTAATTAAAGCAAAGCTTACTTCAAGGCACATTCCATATCAAATTTAATTAAAGCCTAGTTTTTGCCACATAGTTGTGGCATATCTAAAACAGATCAAAATGCAGCAGTGCTTTGGACAAGTTTCTGATGAATTTTTGGACAAAACGTATTCCAAACTACTTCGTGTAGAACAAAATAAACCTGTCAGAAAGCGGGATTTAATTACACTGAACAAAATTTCTAATATGTTAAAGAAGAATTGAATAGTGAAAAATATTTCTAAAATGTTCCTAAAATTTGATTGGTAATTTCTTTAATTACGAACTCCACTAATTCAATTTAAATTGTAATATACATGTGCATTTGCCAAATCCACCATATTTGAACAAAAACTTTGTAATATATTCTTACGTTTGAACTGTTCCATGGGCGCGAGCCCGAAGGAGCAGAATAATAATTAATAATAATAATAATAATAAATATCTAAAACAGTATCATATAATTATACTAAATAAGTATTCGAATAGATTAGCAACATGCGAAATAGAGCATGAGCTAGCACGGAGAAGCAAGTAAATGGTCCTCGCGTCTTATTTACAAGCAGCTTAATAAATAATAGTCTACGAGTAAAAATGCTTCAAATAATAATTTATATTAATAACCATAATAATAATAATATTTTCGATAATGTAGATTTAAAGGTCCTAAAATGAAAGTGATACAGGAAATACGGAATGTGGGAGTAGAATCAGTTAATTTAATTAGATAACTCTGATTGATAATTGAAAAGAAAGGATGTGTAATATTTTGTTCTTAAATGCGGGGTGCGGAACAGGGTGTGTCATTGCACTTTGTAAATGTGCATGTTTGGTGGTCCCTTTAACTTTGTTGATTTGCTCTCTCCATTGTTTATGTGGAGGGAGAGCTCCTTGGGCCCTTTTGTCTTGAAATGACTCAAGTGACCAACCTCTGTACCCCATGCAACACATAACCCATGTAACCTAGGGACCCTCAAGGCACCACCCCTAATTATCAGGTTAACTAACATTACATATTCTCCATAATTCAAAACCACTCTTCTGCGCTAGGTTCCAGGCTTTTAAACCTAACCCTTATAAGTTAAGGTGTGCTGCATCAAAAAGTAACACTGCCTTTAATCCGAGTCTCTTCTTTTTAACTAGGTACCTCCTTTCTATCTCACTTAAGACTCTAGCTATCGCTGCATTTTACACCCTTTAATACGTTGTGCTAGCACTGGAGACGATCCAATATAATTTTGAATTCTAAATTTTGAATTCTAATTGTACTTTCATTACGTTTACACAGGGCTTGGAGAAGGTTGAGAACAAAGGGAAGTGGAGTCAATTTAGGTAATCCAAGATGGCTCCTTGTCCAGGCTGAGGAACCTCTCACAACATCAGTCTGGGTAAGTAACGTAAATCGACCCTCCAGCATTCTACTCATGTTGCGTTAGGTCGCCCACAAGTAGAATGCAGGATTGTATTTGATCGTCATTTGGAAAGTTTACCCTCAAATCCAACAACTTCACTTCTCGGACAGTTCTAGTAGTTTAAAGCTCTGCAACTTAAAATTCTTTCATTATACCGCGGCGCAGTAGAACCCGTACAGTTGATTAATCACCAGTCTGTTTAATTTCATAACCATGTTGGGAAACTGCTAGTGTTATTTTGAAACGGCTAAAATTAAATTGCTGTAACCGATTTTTGCTCTGTTTGTTGTAGGTAGTGATTTTCCCTTCATGTTTCCAATATGTTGTGAGGTCGTTATGGAATTTAAAATTGTGCATGTTCTACTGGGTCGCGCGGTATATCGGAAATGTATCCCCCAATAGTCATTCAAAGATACTACTTTAGTTGCGTTAGAATTCCCTTAGATTTCAATTTAGGATTGTCGAAATTGCGGGGTTCTAACCGGGAAGGTGGGATGCTGTTTAGTCAGTTAGTCTAACTGATCCCATTTAGCGGGTAGCAGTAATTTCTAATGCAAAATATCTAGAGAATAATACTTTATTATTCATCTAGAGTAGTAATTGATAAGAAAATCTGGGAAATTGCTTGAGATGAGATAATATCTAGACGAATAATATCTCAGAGTATAAGGAGTATAATATCTAGAATCAGAGAATAAGGCTACGAAAAGTAAATCTACTTAATTGCATTGCACCTAATTTGTTTGCTTGTTTTTCACCGTCATAGACATCAACATAAATATTTATTTCTAGCTCATTGTATTTACCTGTTTTGATTTACGATTAATTCAACGGCTTATAAGTTTTATTTACTATTCGATTTATGAGCTAGGTTAGGCTAATTTGAGTTAGAAAGAATTATTCCCTCTATGTTTTGATCTAGTTCGTTTATTGCTTTAGATATTTTGAGACTGGATATTTTGCATTAGATATTATCGCATGGAACCGTTCAACTTCTCGATTACATGCTAAAATGTAAATAGTGTATATAAAAAGAACCCAAATGGGATTCTTATTACTACAATTACATTCTACACAATATTGAGTATTGCTTAGCCTACATACCAATGGTAGAGTACATATAACTTAAACATGGCTTTTTAAGTGCGTGTTGCATTGATGATTGGTCTTTGAAATATGAAGCTAGGCTTGATCTCTGAGAACTTGGTCTCATCTCAATATTCTCTCCTGTTTCATAGCTGCTAAGGTAATTGTAGGGAGGATTCGTTATGGTTAATTGCATCTACCTGCAGGTCATTGTCCTCACAACTCTTCTTAGGGAAGCTGGGTATGAAGTATGGGTATGAAGCTTGAGCAATCCAGAGCCCCTCCAACTGATACCTAATAAATTCTTAAGAAAAGCCAAACAACCCAGTCCAAGGAATCGAGGATTTTACTATTACATCCTCGTGTACTAACACCGGCTTATTTGACCAGTAACTCATAGTACCTTTGCTTTTCCTTTAAAAAGATGAAGAACGTTGGCAGATACTTTTAATAATCCCCATCCGAACTTGTGTTGAAATGATGAACACAACTGATTTTTGAAATGCACAGTGCAATTGTAGTTTGAATTGCAATTGCACTTGGAAGTGAAATTGCTGGTCACACTACGTATAAGTACGGCCATGAAAAATATTACTTTTAATAAATGGCAAAACGAGGGACGAAAGACTATTTGACCGGTCAGTGGATAAAATGGACAAAACTCACTGGCTATATAAAACTAATATCTCAATGCAATGCAAGGGCGGGAAGAAGCCGAGGCCACAAACTAGAAAGTTAGATATTGAAGATTTTAGCTAAAACTTGCAATTTTTTAGTTTCGATTCATACCTTTCTCCTAAAATAATTGATTATTCTTTAAATAAATAAATTATTGTTTTCAATTTATCAATATCCAGCCAGAAAATCGGTGTTTCGTCCAGGTAATAACCAGTGGAAGTGGCTTTTAATCCACATTGCTTTGAGTCCATGCCAATATGTAGACAAAATAATTTCGACATTAAAAATGTCTACATTATTCTGTCGACATTATTCTGTCGACATTATTCTGTCGACATTAAAAATGTCTACATTATTCTGTCGACATTTTTAATGTCGACATTATTTTGTCATCATTATTACCCGATTCCATTGCATTTATCCATCCAGTAACACTGACCTGACATAGTACGTATAATGCACGGGGAAAATGTTTCTGATAGTTAGAGAGAAATTTAGTGGGAAGGACAGTGGGAATGATGTTACGGTCGCATAAAAACTCTACGTCATACGTCATAATACATCAGATATGGGCGTTCTTGGTTTAGGAGCGCAAAGGGCCACTACCCCTCATCTAGGACGGGCTTTCTGGCTAGTAAGACAATAAATACAGACGAATTCATTCATCACCTTAATAATTTGTTATTTTTTTAATGCCGTACTTTTCCCTATCTGCTGTATAGCCGATTTCCCATGTTGTTTATATACCGCTGTTAATTTGTTAGTTGACAACTTTGAACTTTCAATTTAAGTTTGATCTGGTGAGTGGCAGGTGGTTTAAGTCAAATTCAAAGTTAAATTGAAAATTGAAATGTCAACTAACAAATGTACGAGGGTTGAAGATGAAAGTTTTTTTTCCATCTCAATTCAAACAGGAATACACTTGCGCATTGAGATTTGAGGGTACATTGAGGGTACAAAGGAGCGCCACCCCTCTTGTCCTAAGGCGGGTTTGCTTGGGATAGTAACTCATGCATTCATACTGGTACGAAACGAACCACCCAAACTATCTATTAAGCAGCTATAATATTTTTTTATGCATTACTAGTGAGGTAGCCCGTTCTAAGACAGGAGTATTAGCGCAAAGCTTGTAGTTACTTGAAAACGCACGGCTTAAAACATTGAGAGGGGTTACACTCCGTTATTTTCATGGATTGCGATCGCTTTTGGAGACTTATAGGAGTCATTTTGAGCTCCAGATTACCAAGGAACCCCAAAAACTATTTTCTGTAGTTATTATATTATTATAATTATTATTATATCCGTATATTAGTATTACTAGTTGTACTACTCTTGGCATGTTAAGTGAATAAACCATAAAATGCCACTAATTATCAGTATGTCAACTTAAATTTAAGTATAGCTTGGCTTATACTATGAAAATGCAACGTTTCAATGCAATTGGCTCCAAAGCCATATTTATGAACTTGTGCGAAATTAAGGGCAACGTCAAGTAATCTTTCAAAAATTAAGAATTTGAAGAATCTAAATACTTATTGCTGCAAATAATAATGTACTGTCAATCTTAATTCAATAAAAATGCGACCATGCGAACCACCCGACAATTTCTAAAATTCAACCTTATTCCTCCTGGTGCATTTAAAAAAAGTCATTTTTAATTTGTGACTAGATTTCAGAGAAGTCGTTGGACGGCTGATTGGATAAAGGAACCGCAGGAAGCACTTCCAATTCATTTGGCACAAAGTGGAACCTTCGAATTAATTGCCGCAGTATCTTTCCTAGCAATATTCGTGGTCAAATCACCACAAAACTCAACCCTCCTTCTAAGGGAAACATGATGATACAAACTTTTTGACGAACGTAGAACGCTAGTGCTCAAAGGTAAGTCACAACCGCCTAAGTACGTGTATGCATTCACGCACACTCCTCTCTTAAATAGAAAAACGCAATCGAGGAGAAAATATAAGGCGAACTTTTACGAAAGTTTTCAATTGTTTGTCCCAAACTCGAATTATTGTTTCAGAAGCCTAAATGAAAAACAAAATTCAATTTCATTTGCTAAATGTTGGCTTTATGAAAGTTTCATGAAGTTTATTTTGTGCTTTTTAGCCTCGTGTATACGTGGGCGGAGTTGACTTGGTATTCTCGACGTTCTCGGTGGTGACCACGCTATTTCAGCGTGGTCCAGAGACTCGCCGTCGTCACCCTGGCCAGGCCTTCGCGTCTCGTGGATCAGTTCGCAGCCCTCGAGAGGGCCATGCGTGATTGGGAGCTGGTGGACAGCGATCGCTTTTCCTTTGACGACTCTGATCGCTTCGAGGAGGACTCGCTCTGCTCATGGATCAGTGAGCCTGAGAGTCTCTGCAACAACTGGCGGGGATGGAAGAAGTCGAGTGTGCCGGTGAGCAGTGCCAACGCATGTCTCCTCGGAGGCCCCTCCACCACCACCGCCTTCCCCACCATCTCCCTGGGGGGCAAGAAGGGCTCTGTCCCAGACTTCCCGGCGCCGCTTCCCAGCGCCAGCGCTCCAACCCACTTTAGCCTCGTCGAGCTGTCGGCGAGGTGTGTAGCGTCGAATATACCCTTCGAAGTGGTGGAGCGATATGCGCCGCCCGTACCGGAAGAGCTCCAGCTTCGCATTGCCTTCTGGAGCTTTCCAGAGTTCGAGGAGGATATACGGCTTTACTCATGCTTAGCCAATGGATCGGCCGAAGAGTTCGCAAAGGGCGAGCGGCTTTTTAAGACTGAAAGTGTTAGCGATATTCTACAAATAGGTCAGTTACACTTGTATTGCATGATGCATGCATAATGCATACATATGCATAATGCCAGAAAATGTTACTTAAATTTGTAAACACCTGGTTGTTTTTTTAGGATTTCATCTCAGCGCCACCGTGCGGCCAAATATGCGTGAGGCTCATAACGTCGCCGTGACTTTTGACCGGCGCCGAATTACGTGCTGCACGTGTACATGCAATGCAAGCACTAATTGGTGCGGACATGTCGTTGCGGTCTGTCTCAGTCGCATTTTCCAGGTAGGAATAATGTTGAGAATTTTTATATGAGTTGTTCAATGCAATTTTAGTAGCAGGTCAATACCAAGAAAACAAACCAAGAAAGCCCTTTTTCGGAGGAGTTTCTCGGTATTGACATTTTAGGACGAGTACCGCAATTCTACCTTTTTAAAAATTGAGTCATGCATGAAATCTGAAAATTTTAGCCAAAGACCGTGGCGTTCCGCGTTCCAGTGAGTGAGTCTTTGACAGAACTTAAGCGCGATCAACTGCAAAAGTTTGCTCAATACCTCATCAGCGAATTGCCGCAACAAATTTTACCAACTGCTCAAAGACTCCTGGATGAGCTCTTGTCTTCACAGCGTTCTGCTATCAACACCGTAAGAAACAATTTGTAATTTTGAAATTTGTTAAAATATTCCAATTTCTCCCATTTCAAAGTTTAAAGTTATGTTTAGAGTCGAGGAGATATTCTTTAATAATTTTTAAAGTTATAGAAATGGTGATGTTGTTCATTTTCATTTCAGCTCCGTGGTGCTCCGGATCCAACGGCTGGAGCGTCGGTGAATGAGCAAACGGCTTGGTACTTGGACGAGCGCACACTCCATGGAAACATTCACAAGATTCTCATTAAATTCTGCGTTCCAGCACCCATTGTCTTCAGCGACGTCAATTATCTGAGCAGCGCTGCGCCGCCTGCCTCGGCCGAGTGGAGCAGCCTCCTTCGACCTTTGCGCGGCCGAGAGCCCGAGGGCATGTGGAACCTACTTTCTATAGTTCGCGAAATGTTCAGACGCGAAGATAGAAACGCAATTCCACTCCTAGAAATCATCACGGAGGAATGTCTCAACTGCGATCAGGTGAAAAAAAGAATTGAATTAAAAAAATCTGTTCGATTTCATATCAAATACTCTATTCTTCTCATGTCACAAACTACATTTCATTTCTCAAAATATCCTAGAAATTTCTAAATAATCAAAAATTTCTTATAAAACACATGTAATAGTTAGTGAATGTGCTCAACATTTTTTTGATTTGTAAAATCCGCAGATCCTTGTGTGGTGGTTCAATACTAAGGTGGCACTGCTCAACGGAAACTCAGGCCACGGTGGGAAGCACCACAGTGTCAACTCTAATGCCCACGCATGTCAGCATGCTGGCTCCTCCCTCTGCGACGAAATCGTCCTCCTCTGGCGCCTCGCCGCCCTCAATCCAGGACTCGCACCCGAGGAGCGATCCATCCTGGAGAACCAGTTCAAGGAGTGGCACCTCAAGATCCTGGAAAAGATCTCCAAGTCACGCAACGCCTCCCTCAACGCCAAGCATTCCAACAGCTTCAAGAACGACATGGACGTCTTTCCAGGGTTCCGCATCTCGGTGGAAGCGTGCTCTCTAACCTGGGACAACCACGCGATTCCAGGAGTGACGCACACCATCGCCAACCCCGTCTACCACTGCCCCTTCATGTGCTTTCGTCACTCGGACGGAGTGAGTCGCTCAGGGGACACCGGCCTCATCCACTCCTCACACGCCATCCTCAACAACCCCGCCGGAGAGCACCACCTCCTCCACTCCTCTGCCACCATCTCATCCGCCCCTCTCATGGCCAAGCGCCCTCGCAGTGTCGACCTCATTGGGGACAGGGATCGGAGTCGCAGTGGCGATATTCGGAGTTCCACCACCGCCTCCGTCCTTCCCCCGCCCTTCAAGCCCGGTCGCTCTGGCC
>VYYI01003035.1:0-13162 GCA_021029175.1 Bilobella aurantiaca | reverse complement strand
TTTATGGAATAAATGGTATTCGAGTTTAATTTTAATTAAATAATTGAGTTAAAAAACCCAAAATGAGAAAAAAAAATTGATTTTTAGCATAGAAATATCAAGACAGCGCCTCGCCTCAGGCTTTTGAGGCGCTGCTCAGGGGTGCTAGCTTGACGGTGCTGGAAAAGAGGCGCTGTTTTGACGGTGCTGAGGCGCTGTCTTGATATACCCTTAAGGAATAAAAATTAACAAATCAATTTTGTAAAAAAGAACATTAGACAGACAACATTAGACAATAGACAATTATTAAAATTATTAGATAAAAAATGCTTGGTCTAAATTATTCTGTGGTATTATTTCACTTTCTGTGATTTTGAGGTCAAGGTGTCACTTCTAGGTCAAGACAAATTCTGGGGTTATTGAAACCGTCATAACCTTTTGTTTCATGAAAAAGTAAAATTTAACCTTGAAAGGTGATTTTAAGGTCAAGGGGTCATTTTGGGGGTCATTGGGGGGTCACAGAAAAAAGTGTTGACTTTTCAAGGTCAAACTCTAGTTTTGCATGAAACCATGAGTTATGATGGTCCCGATGATCATAACGGCCCCCCCATCACCAGGAAATGACTCCCTTGGGGGTCAAAGGTCAAGGTATATCATTCTATGACAATTTTGGATTTTTCAAAATTAAACGCTTCAGAGACACTCCTGGTCAGGTCAGGATAAAATTGTTTTTTTTTTTGCGTAGTGTGAATCCATAAGCGCGTTTCAAACTTACAAAATCTGACCCATCTCTTACATGTAAACAGGACAAAAATGGATCAAGTTTGTCTTCGAGATAGGTTTCGTTCATTGGTTTATGTTAACAATGTTTTGCCTACCTTCGTGCTTTGGTTTGTAATCGAAAGCTTGGTTACAGAATTTTTGGCCAGAGTTATGCCTTAATTATCAATTAAAGTTATCGTAGTGATACACCTCTCAATCACGTTTTTTGGAACTTAATATTAAGATGAGCGAATTGAATTCATCACATGATTTCTCCCTTTAACGCATTGACTCGTTTCGTTTAAAAAATAAACCGTGGTAAAACGGTACAACCAAGTAATGTCAACAGGAATGGTATAAAAATGATAAGCAATATTAGGATAATTAAATAATTTTATTTACATATTTCTTAAAATTTTCTTGTAGTAGTACATAACACCACTGTTTGACTTTCTAGCAATTTTGAGCAAGGGGCACATCATCAATTTTTTTTTTGTTTTATGCAAAAACTGTGGTGATTTTGTGTTCAAGAGGTCATTCTTGGGGTTATAAAAGGGTCACACAGAAAAGTGTCTTATACAAATCCCCTTCATAAGAGGAATAACTTTTGTAGGGGTCGTTTTTCACGATTTGTAGAACGATATTCATTGACCTTGACCTTTGACCCTCATGGGGTTCCTTTCCTAGTAAAGAGGTATCGGAACCATCATAACTATTCGCGTCACGCAAAACTAGACTTTGACTTTGAAAGGTCATTTTGATGCGAAGGGGTCATTTCCGATTGAAAGGGAGCTCTAAGATTATCGGGGCCATCATAACTATTTGTTTCATGCAAAACTAAAGTTTGACCTTGAAAGGTCATTTTGAGGGTAAGGGGTCATTTCCGATAGAAAGAGAGCTCTAAGATTATCGGGACCATCAAAAGTTTTTGTTTCATGCAAAACTAGAGTTTGACCTTGAAAAGGTCATTTTGATGTGAACGGGTCACTTCCGAGTGAAAGGGGCTCTACGATTATCGGGACCATCATGACTTTTCGTTTCATGCAAAAGCAAAACTAGAGTTTGACCTTGAATGGTCATTTTGAGTTCAAAAGGTCATTTCCGAGTGAAGGGGAGCTCTACGATTATCGGACCCATCGAAACTTCTTGTTTCATGCAAAACTAGAGTTTGACCTTGAAAGGTCATTTTGAGGTCAAGGGGACATTTTCAAATGAATGCGGGGCTCGACGATGATTGGGACCATCAAAACCTTTTGTTTCATGCAAAACTAGAGTTTGACCTTGAAAGGTCATTTTGAGGTCAAGGGATCTGGGGGTCATTGGGAGGTCGCAGAGAAAAGTGACCTATACAAGTGTTGCTCCCCTTTATAAGAGGAACAACTATAATTAGGGTCATTTTTCATGTTGTCATAGAGTGATATCTCTAGACCTTGACATTTGACCTCCAAAAGGGTCACTTCCGGTCAAACGAAAACAAACATGAACTGGGCCGGAACTCCAGGAACTTATATCCGAAAACAAATTTGAGATATATTGAGTAGCTCCTGAGATACACGTGCTACGGTCGGACCCACAGACGGACGGACATAAGGACGGACGGACGGACAGAACAAAAACATAAAGTAGTTGACACTACTTAATAAGTAAGTAGGATGCCATATACTTTTTTCATATTTTAGTTGTCTCAGCCGAACAAAGAAAAAAAAAGCAAAATTATTTTTAATAGTACAAACGAATTGTGTTCATTGATCCAATTATTTGTAGAAATTAAGCTTAAGAATTGGATGGGAATACATTTTAATTCTTTCACAAGTATGCTCCTACTTTTGAATGAAATTTCTACAGCTCCTTTTGACTACGTGAATTCTTCAAAATAAGGGATGAGAATACCAATCTATATATTCTAATGTAGTTTGAATAAATTTAAAGAATTCAAATTAAGCATTGGATATTCATATTAATTTTCCCTCACGTATGCTTTTTGCATTTCAATGAAAATCCTGAAGCCAATTTAATTGGATAATCTTTATCAGAAATAGGTTTTGAAAATACCTCTATACACACTCTACATGAGAATACGTGACTGGAGTCTAAACGGCCAGGGAAGACACAAGTAGAGCAATTCATTCAAATTTGTTCTAATGGTACATTGATGTTAACAAATTTAAAGTTGTATTGTAGGATTTCAAACTTGCAAACAGAACAGCAAAAGATTAATAAACTTAAATATTGGAAAGTGAGATTAAAATCCCTGTTCCCAGGTCTATCTAAAACAAGTGTTTAATATGTGTCTTTGTGAAAACATTTCGAAATGCATGAATTGCTTGTACAATGGAGTAATGTGTTTATTCGACATTTTTCTATTTTAAAGTATGAAAAACCTTCGAATTTATTAAGTTTACACAAATCTCACTACGTATTTTTCAAACTTTCGAATCTGAGCGGTCCAAATCAGTTCAAAATTTTAGTAACGAAGAACGCTCCCACCACAGATACGTTGATAAAAATTCAAACAAACACACAAAATTTTAAATTGTATACAAGTATCTACTGGATTAAAAGACTAGAAATATATTGTGAATATGTCCAACAAAGCCTCATACATTATAAAAAGCAACCTATATAAAGTCAGCTTTAAATAACCAGAAGAAAGCAAAACACTTTTTTCTCGTCCTGCACTTCTACATCTTCACATACTTGCGAAAAAGAATATCGTTGAGATTAAACTTATATCAATAATTCTACTATTTCTGTCCACAACTTGCCACCAACTTGTGATAAATACAAAGATGCTTCTTTGTATCCTGACCGTAAATATACTATGCTCAGTATTGCAGACGACGGAAGTTAACTCCACAATTGTCATACAATATCCAACTGGAGTGGGTGTAAGCTCTTACCCTGACATGAGTTTCGAGGACGAAAAAATAGTAGAAACGACATCATGGAGCACCACATACAAAGGTTAAGACTTGCTTCCGTATTTTAATGCTGTTAGAATAACTAGACAAATTAATGACACTTGATTAAACTCGATTACTTTTAAACTCACAGCACATTTTATATTTGTTTGTATCAGTGTCAACTATTAATTGATTTAGTTTGACTTATTTTGTTTCATATCGCTCTATCGTATATCATGCTTTTCATGTTTATACAATATAGTTATTGATCAACATTAAAATACTTATTTGTCCTTTTTTTCAGCTACCTATAAGGGAAATGCTCATGGCTCACAGGAATCTCAGTTTTGGATAAAAATCGTAAGATTTACATTTAATTTTTAGGAGTCGTATTTCAATTTTTGAAGTATTTTTAGAGCAAAGATGAACACAGTGACGAAATTGTTGAAAACGAGTGGGTCATTTACACTCGTTTGGAAGCCGTTGCTGAACTAGGAAGCATGACGCCCAGTGCGGCGGCAAATGGTTATTACTTTTCAAATGAGATTGGAATGTTTTTAAAATTAGTGCCTTAAAATGGCTAAATATTTTGCTTTTGAGTGCAGTTTATTATTTGTGTAATTGTTTTAATGTTTTTGCCAGACCTCATTTGAAATTTGTATAGTTTATTATACTTTCTATTATATTGTATATATCATTGGACTGCAACGGGCAAACATTTATGTACTTTTGGGATTAAACGTACTATCCAGCTTTTAGAATTAATATTAGAGAAGCTGCAATTTTGTTTGGTAAAGTTTTATTATCAAAGTAAAATTAGATTTTTTTTAGAATATAGATTTATTATTAAATACATCATTCTGAATGCATTTTTAAGATTAATTCAACTTTTCTTTTCCTTAGCATTTTGTAACCATTTTAGCTTAATATACAATGAAGCCGCTTAAATCCAAACCTAAGTTAAACCCTTTAATTTAAAGCTAAATTGTTTTTATCAAGTGAAATTATTATTTCTTAAAAATATTCTGCTAAAAGCTGAAGTGACAAACTGTTCCTTTCTTTGAGAAATTGGAAGAATTTTTTATCTTTATCACTTCGAACTAAACAGAAATGTAATATTATAATCTTAAGCGAAACCTCATCCTAATATAGAAATAAATTTAAGTAAAGAAAATGAAGTTAAACTAAATAAATTTTTAAACCGGTTAATTTTCTGAGGAGTATTCTTAAAATGAATAAATTCTTGTTATTCTTGTATTTACTAGGGAAAATTGAGATTTCCTAACCGGTTTTTTTTAATAAAATTCCTAAAAAAAAAGCCAAGATTTCTTATTTTTACTAAAATGTGTGTCTAATTTTTAGCCGGAATTCATGAAGTTTACTTTCTTGGATTATTGCAGTCAGAGGATCCGAAATTGAATGGACGATTGGCTCTAATCATGAAGCCGCTTGGGATTAATTTGTTCAACTACTGCAAGAATGTTGATGTGACAGGAGTGGAGTGGCTCAGATTTAATTTTGAAATGGCAAGTTTTGATAAACCTTATAATAATATTACAATATATTTTAACCTTTACAGCAGAGACAGTATAAATTCAAGTATTATAATTTGAAATAATATAATATAATAATATATAAGCTTATGAGTTTTTAATTTTACCATGAATAGTACTAGAATACTGGGATTACCATAACGATTTAATTATTGGATTAAAGCTAATAATTATTAAAAGTCTTAGTGGTGCACGTTTAGTAAACTCCGAAAAAACCAATAACCATACCTTTTATTCTGTAAACATTTACATTAGAATGAACCCCATTGTAGAATTATGTGCTACAAAGAGTCCCACTACTGAGAAAATTATATGTAATTGCAAATTTTTCCTCAAAATTTTAGAAGACTCAAAACGTACAAATTAATAGGGTCCCAAAATTATATTTCAATAAATCAATGTAGTCTTATATTAGACCTGAAAACCCTACAGCAACTTTAATTACGAATCTTTGATTTACAGATAAGAGCTGTACAATTTGTTCATTCGAAAGGCGTCATCCATGGAAGCATCAAGCCGGACAATTTTGTGCTTGATGAGCAGGATTGTGAAGATGAACAGGGATTTAGGGTCAAAAAAGTGTATTTGATGGGATTTGGCCATTCGCAGCTTCAAACTAGGGAACTTTCAAGCACAAATCACTATGTAACCGTGGGCTTTATGAGTATCAATGCTCACAAATTCATTGAACCCCTCATTAAATTATATGAAAAGAAAGAAACCGTTGTTTTGCAATACATGAGTGGTGATATTGAGGCATGTGCATTTTCAATGTATTACATAAAATTCAAAAGCTTAGTTTGGGAAGAAAATTCTGAATTATTTTACAAGCTGGGTAATATGACAGAAGAAGAAGCTAGAACAGATGCTGTTGACAAAGAAACCCGTATGACTAACCTTCTCAAGGAGATTATGATCCAAAAGTACACTTTCAAGAAGACGATTGAAGAGAAATTTTGTTTGAAAAGTTCCAAAGGTTCAAAAGGTAAAAAGAAAAATTTATTTGCGCATCAATACTTTTAGTACATTTATAATATAAGCGCTACAATCTATGGCGGCATTTTCTGTCAGTCAATCAATCATTTTGATGATGTAAGACACGCCCAGATCAAAATGAATACGAGAATACAAGTAGAACATATATAAATAGTGATTAAAAATACAACAAGTGCTGAATTTTCCTATTTCAGTGTGTACCGATATGGACTTCTTACAAAATTTTTTGTTAGCACCAATGTATTCGTGGAAGAAAAAGATTCCACGCGTTTGTGCTTACTCAACACTAGAAATGTGTATCGTCTTTACGTTTAATTTTGGTGAAAAACAAAATCGGAGCAAATGCAAAGCAGCGCTACTTTTCTATAAAAAATAGGTAATGTACTTTGTAGCCAAGCAACCTGTTCTAAGACAGGAGTACCCTGAGAATAGAAGTCCGCCAGTTCGGGAAATAGACAAATAAATAAACAATAAATTGTGGTATAATTGCAAAACCTGTAAACTTGTACAAATAGACAAAGAAAAATGAATGTGTTGTAAATTTTTGAAATTTGCAACGGTCTTTTTTGAATAAAAATATAATCATTATGATTTGTTACTTGAACATCTAATGATTTAATATTGTTTAGACGTCAAGAATCCTGGCATGGTGTTAAATAATATGTTGAATTTTGCAAGATTCAAACCCGACAAAAAGCAAAAAGAGCCTAGTTTGTCTGAAAATACTCTTGTGGAACAATGGAAATTTCTATATTCAGAAATGAGAAAAGATGCTAATGGCGGCAGGCTGTGGAATCAAACATCAAATTTAAGTTCGAAGAAGTTTGCTGAGGGACTTCTGCCGGCAAATAATGCCAACTCCATTATTGCCACTACTCAATCGCCTCTAGAAAACGTCTCGAATACTACATCGGTCTCACAACCAACTGCTGAAAAAAGTGATGAAGTTAGCCAAGTATTACAGAACCCTAAAATGCATTCCCAAATTTCGGACAACGCGTCAATTCCCGGAAAGAATTTGGAGAGCTCATCAAATAATAATGAAGTTTTGGAAAGCTCACAAGCCTCGATATATCCGCCAACAAGTGCAGACAGTGGTATTCAAAACGAGACAGCAGAAGAACCTATAACAGTTAGGAATCCAGCAGATACAGAAACTACCGAAACCACAAATGCTGGCCTTGTTGACAATGATACCCAAACTGCTAATTTGCAAATTGTTCCAACAGCTGAGTCTACAGAAACAGCGGCAGTACTAAAAAAATCATCTCTCAAAAAGATCTTTACTACGTTGGCGAGAAACGCGAGTTTTTGCCTCTGTACCAACCGTTAAACACAGCATTGAAATTTTGGATGTAAACAGACGTAGAACGCCTTTAATAAAGCTAACATCAGATAATTTCACTGATTTTTAGTGCTCATATTTGCTTAATTTTAATTTTGGACTATGCAGGTTCACTTTATTTCCTTATTATGATCTGCTAATATTATTCGAAATACAATACAATAATAACACATTTTTTCCGAAAACCCAATTAAATTTTTTCGTTTTGTTTTTCAAAGTTTGAAAAATCTTAACTTCTACAAGGGGTCATTAAAAACAATTAGTTTTAAATATCAAAGTCATGATCACATTGGAACAGTTGTATTGCAAAAAAGAGTGAGTTCCGAAACAGCAAATTTATTGATTGAGGAATTTATTACTGTACCTTTGAGATATCATCCTTTAAACGAAATAAAGTTTTTAAGATTAGTCCGATCATTTGTGAAATTTATAGCAAATTTTCTTTAGAGTTTTTTTTGTGACAAAACCGTGTCAACGGTGTCTCATCATTATGTTTTTTTTTTTCTATCTATGACTTTCTTTAACATGTAAGGCGATCAATTCTTTTTTTATTCAGATAAATTTAGCAATAGACGGACTTAATATTTAGGAACCCACCTTAGTGGACTTACACCTAAATAATTTTATAATTAATACTAGTTCTTATCAAATTAGTTTAAGCTAAATTAAAGGCAATTGAAGTCATTAGTTTAAATTTGAAATTAGAACGAAATTTTAGAAATTTAATTACAGTTTTGCTAGTATTGTTCTAATCAGATCTTAACCATATCTTAGCTATGTCTCAACTTTTAACAAAAACTTAACCTTCTATTTAACGTTCCTTAACCCTATTTTACCATATCTTACCCATCTCAAAAATGTAAACTACAAAAACCGAGAACTTCAAAAACCGAGAAAACAAAAATAGAGAACGACAAAAACCGAGAACCACAAAAACCGAGAATTCAAAAACCGAGAATTAAAATAAGAGAATCGGAAATTAAATGAACAAGCAAATTTTGCTTTTCGAAATTATTTCCTGCTTTTATTGCTGTTACTCAATGCCCTGGCCTATTCAAGCTATTGTCTGTTCTTATTTTCCTTACTTTGCTGCTTTAAAGAATGTGTCTATACTCAAGCACGAAATTGTTTTAAAAAATTTCACTTTAACTTCCGGTTCTTCGAATTTTATGTAAGTCATCAAAATGGATTCAGGATTTAAAATAGTTGATATTTCGTTTCCGGCTTCACGTTGTAAATATCGAGACTTGGAGAAAAGAATATTGAATGTTGTACAAAATTATGTTCAGGCAACAGTTTCTGAGTATTTGTTAGGTATTGCATAAAATGTCAAATTGCAAGTTGATTAGTTTTTAGTTTAACCAGTCTTGTAGTTATTTTACACTGTGGTTTTTATCAAATAAATTGTAATATAGCTTTGCATTTTAATATTCTTGTGTATTTTAATTCTCGGTTTTTGCTTTCTCGATTTTTGTAGTTCTCGGTTTTTGTCGTTCTCTATTTTTGTTTTCTCGATTTTTGTTTTCTCGATTTTTGTTTTCTCGGGTTTTGTAGTTCTCGTTTTTTGTAGTTCTCGTTTTTTGTAGTTCTCGTTTTTTGTAGTTCTCGTTTTTTGTTTTCTCGGTTTTTGTCTTCTCGGTTATTGTAGGTCTCGGTTAGTGCATTCTCGGTTGTTGTTTTCTCGGTTTTGACATGGAACCAACATATTCATATAATTTTTTTGAAAAGAGCCAATTTAACTCTTTTGTCACCTCAAATGTTATCGTCTCAAACCTTTGTTAGTTTTTTCCGTGACAAATATAGCCATTGTGTCGATAACTTCTTCAATTTGTTTAAGATTTTTTATAGAAGTCTCCCAATAGAATTCAAACATACCTAATAATCGACAACACAGTACCTTTGATTATTAATTTTTGCAATTTTTGTGGTAAATACTCCTTTATTTTGTGCAACTGACTAATAATTGCAAAATACTTTTGTGTTTTTACTATTTACATACATTTTTTTACTTTTTTGTCATATTCTCCAAAAATAGTTCTAAACATTTTAATTTTGAAATTCACTAAGCGTATCCGACGATGTTATAACTTTTTTTTTTACATTCGCCTATAGGCCTGGTCAATGTTTGCGTGTGCTAGATAGTGGGAGACGGTGGTTTCGGCCTGTTGAGTTAACGAGGAAGTTCCGAGGTCTGAAGCTAATGGGGTTTCTGCTGGGCAATGAACGTGGAGTTGACCACCAAGGAGCCTCTTGCTTAGGCAGAGGCTGAGCACCGTCTTACGCATACCGACCCATGTTCAGCCTCCACAACCGCAACTTTCCAGGCCTCCACTTATCACTACCACACCACTTTTTTTTTACTGTGCTGACTGTGCTGGTGCCGGGATTAGATCTCGGCACCTACCTAAGTTAGGACAAGGGTGCTAGCCCCCGGACTACGGGCCTTGGGTGATGTTATAACTCATTCTCTATTCAATCAAAACAAATTTGTGAAGGTCAGTACTCCGTAACTTAAATTTAAAGTGCCTATTCTAATCATTTCAAGCCACATTGATTTCCTTGTCTACTGTTAGTTGGGGTTCATTATAGGTCTTTTTTTCTACTGAACACAGATCCTGGCCTTGCATGCATTTTGATGGAGGGGGTAATACTACTACCCACATTGCAGTATACACTGCCAATTTTCTCCCTAATGTCTCCGCGCCGTTATTGCATTCGAATCTTGGATAACCAACCAAGAAATCATCCCTTCGACTCCAGCCACTTTAACGTAGAGAGTTAGGATGCTTCCTTACTGAACTCTTTGGTGAAGTACGCACCACGCTATCAATCTGCATATGCAGATTTTCCAGATATTATAACAGTCGAGAGATCAGTCCGAGCTAGGTGTGCTTTCGTCTTTCCTGTTATCTCTGGAGCGTGGACGCTTATAGTCAATAGTCTTACTAACTATTTGCAAAAGGTGCCAGTTTGAGAGATTTTTTTTTGTTTAAAAGCAAAACATTTATCTCATCACGCTATAATTGCGTTATTTGTTGGACCCGAAAGTGCACCATTTGGGTTTCTTTTAGTTTTTCTCTCATTTCTGTCCCATTTTCGTTAGCTCCACAATAACTTTTTTGTTGAGACAATAAAGGTCACACAAAAACGTACCTGCATCCTAGATTTTAAACCTTTTGCGCTTTTAGAGGGCATTGAATGTTAATTTTGAATTTAATTTTTCACGGAAAGGAATAGGGTATCAACGTAAAACAGTAAATTGTCCCATGATTTGACCTTTGAATTGAACAACGGGCTTTCTGGCTATTTGTAAAAAATACTGATTTAAAGTAAAAAACTAAACAACTATTTCCCTACAATTAATATAGAAGTATAACCTATTAACGTCAATGCGATATTTTGAAATCTAAAAGCATGACTTTAAAAAAAATTCAGATCAAATCCAAACGGTTTATATCTTCAATAATGTTTCAGAATAATTCAGCTATTTAAGATTTTTATTTGAAGTACGTAGTGGTTTTGTGTAAAAAATTAATAAGGTCACAGCTTATTACCAAAACTAACCATTTTGCTTCAGTTGTAGCGTTACGCAACATCCGTTCTCTTCCGTTTCCAAACCAAAATCTGAACTTTTGAGACGAATATCAACATGTTGAAAATTGTGGAGAGTTATCCCTTGGAGGGAAGCCCCAGACCCTCCTGAACAGTTTGACCCTTTCCGACCCAATTCCTGGGGAGAGTGTCAAGGATATTGAAATTTTTATTTCCTCTTCCCTTTAATACCCCTTGGGGGTTGTCGGTTTTTTTTTTGAGAATTTAAGGATTTATTCATTTAAAAAAAAAACTGTTTGCTCGTTAAAACTATCAATAATTGATAAATCGGAATCGAAAACCGAAATAGTAATTATTTCAATTTTGATTTTAGATTTGGAGGGAACCCTCCGACCTCCTGAAAATTTAGATACCTCCTCCCTCCCACCGCTCTAACACTTCTGAAGGTGTGTAAGAATTTTAGGTTTTTACGTCCCTGGGGTGACCTCATAAACCCCCTTCCCCCAAAACCCTGTGGTGGTATTTGGCACTTTTAGGTTGTTCGAGCTTGTGACTTTTAAAAGCAGACAACCCCCACATAGGGTCGGAGGGGTGTTAAATCATTGAGTGAGTGAGTGGGTGTCTCCTGAAAACCGTGGGGTTAACTTCCCCACGACATTTCCCTTGTAAACCCAAATCCTACCAAAGTGCACGAATATCCAAATTGAATCGGTGACAAAACCCCTCTCAGGGATTCAAATCATCGACTTACGACCACCTTACGCATACCCACCCATCTTCAGCCTCCAGACCCGCAACTTTCCAGGCCTCCACTTACCACTACCATACCACCACTTTCTTACTGTGCTGACTGTGCTGGAGCCGGGATTAGATCTCGGCACCTACCCAAGTTATTACAAGAGTCATAAATCCCCGGGCTACATTTTTGTTGGATGGTATATGGAAGAATGGAATAAGCTTGGCCAATGCTAAAATCATTTTTACTTTAAATATGCAACCGCATAATTTAAATATTAGTTGTAATAAAGAACATGAAATTCATCTTGGCCAGATGCATTATGTTTCAAATTAAAAAATTGTCAAAAAGTGAATGTGAAAATGTAAAACTTTGCACAAGAACTCAATTAAAATTGAAAGTATTAGCTGAGGAATCAATTTATTTAAACAAATAAACTTTATTTTCTGTTCAATGTACATTTTCAATTATTATTTGCTTTCTAAGTTATTCTAATTAATCGCCTGTTTTCAGTAATAATTGGTGTTTATTACTTTTTTCTTTTATTAAAATTTCGTTTTTTTTATGGTTGCACCTTAACTTAATAACAATATTTCTAAGTTATATTTCTTAAGTTTTTGTAGTAAATTAAGACAATTTATAACAATTTTGGGAAACATGTGGCTGCAAAAATAACACGGAATTGTTCATTTGATTTAGCTAAAAAAAAATCTGGGCAAACTTAAAATTCAGTTTTGTGTAAAGTCGTTATTCTAATTTTTAACATATCTGTAACGGCTGTTTTAAAATATCTAAAATTTGTTCCAAATTTTGCAAAGTTTGTTTAGAGTAAAGACCTTGGGCTACGACCAAAATGTTGTGAGCAACGGCCAAAACCCGTATATATTTCCTAGCAAATTTTAATATTCTTATTTAGCAAAATAGTAATTATCGAATTTTCGTTTGGAACTAATAAGACATACCTCTATGTTGCCTCAACACTTCAGTGTTTTTTCCCCGGTCATCTAATTTATCCTTTGAAACTTAATTTCATCCTACAACCAAGTGCTGCATTAATTCAATGTCAACTTTTTTCCGTTAGTATCAGAACCAATCGCAAGATTGCGTTTTAAAATTTAGTTTGCAATAACCTCATTTTTTTTACTAATCAATATATTTGCTTTATAAAAGCCATGGAAAAAAACAATTACCGTAAATCTTTGAATTAACGCCGGTCTTGAATAAAAGCCGGTCTCGAATAGAAGCCGGGTCTCAAATAGAAGCCGGAACAAAAATCAAAGTTAATATATGAGACTCAGCGCTATTTTAGCGGGATTGTTAAAATTGAAGACAAACA
>VYYI01003034.1:0-13165 GCA_021029175.1 Bilobella aurantiaca | reverse complement strand
AACTCGACACTTTTGGCTTCTGCAGCCTACTGTCATGCATCATGTTTTCAAAATAAATGCTCCCGACGCCTCAGCATATTCACTTTTACCACTTCTCAACTATAAAATTGTATGTAAGAGTGATTATCAACCTTTCAACTAAATGCAGTAGCTCCACAATGTAAACTTATCTCACAGGCTTAAATTGGAATTTTAATCCACTCCTACTTTAATAGTACTTACTAAATAGTCACATTTTTCAGTGTCAGTGTTTTGTTTCAAAATTTATTTACTCTACAATTTGATATTGATGGGATTATTTTTCAACTCAGTTTTTGTAAATTTGTTGTTTTTTTTCGAAATTTGGCATTGCTTTAGAAAATGCCGTAAAACTAATGTGGTTCAACCGGAAGCTAAGCTAGAGGCCCAGCGCGATAAGACCGTTCCACATTCATGTCATGTGTTTTCGAGGTTGACAGAAGTCATCTGAGTACATTAAATATGCAGAAACGCTGAAATCATGGCAGATCTCCACAACTGTCATATCCTCTGCCCCTATTCTCCAGCCATCCCGCCTCCACGGGCTTCGACTTCCTTTGAATTCATGACAGTTCACAAATCCCTGGAAAGGTCAAAGGGCAGCAATAGACTTGACCTGTATAAGAGCAGTCTGTTTTTGAACTCTACTTCCTTTCTCGTCTTCTGATTGGCTCCATAGTTTGGTTCATGAAAACTTGAGCCATAATGTGGCACCCCACTGTGGTTTTATTTTTAACTCTGAAAATTGCTCGAATAACTCAATATCAAATTTATAGTTTAAAATAGGTGTGTTATTTTTTTTTGTTACATTGTATTTGACTTGAGACGATTTAATTTTAAGTTAAGCAATTATAGAATATTTCAAATGCGGGAATATTTGGTTTTAATTAATAAATTAGTACAGAGTGATATATAATTTTATGTGTTATGTCGTGATACTGAAAATAATTGTGTATTATAGTTATTACTTAGTTATTTGATGTGTTTTTATAATTATTGTTGGTTATTTGTCAGAAATAAGTACCTTGACGTTTATGACCAAATCAGTCATGTCAATAGTTAGTGTTCAAGATCAAGAATTGAGTTTTTAGTAAACACTCTTATTCAGTAAAATTTGTTTCATTAATTTAGATTTAGTATTTTACTTCATTACTATAAAGAAAAATACAGTAGAAATTCCAAGGAATGCATGCAATTTCGTAAGTAGGTATTCAGTGCATAGTATGCGTTGGGAAGTCAATGATTAGAAAACAATTATTTTAGGAGTGGAAAGTTTTGGCTTCGTCGTCAAATCCGTTTAGTATTTTTAGAGTGTTTTCGTATTTGAGCCAATGAGAAGGCCTTGTTCTTGGCATAGACAAGGCATGATGAATTTGAAGGAAGAAGGAACAGTGTGTACAAAAGACTAGTAGTTGAGTTCAGGTTATTATTCGCTACGGCTGAGTGCCTATTTTCAAGTAACTACAACATCCAGGCCTTCGGAAACAAGTTTTAAAAATTTTGTTTAAGTTTTATTTTACGATATCACAGCCTTTATTAATTCAAAACTAGATTTCCAAAAGCTGCCTTTTCAAGCTCCTCTTCACTGGGCGCCAGATTTCAAATGGTTCAAATAATTTGAAAACTGGTTTCTGCCGCCAAGTTTACAACGAATTGCTGTTTGTTTTGGCCAAGGAATTAAAAATCCCTGTGAAGCCCGCTCTTGTAATTTTGTAAAATTTTGCCGCCCTGGTGTGAAAAATCGAGCCCTGAAAAAAGTCGGACGGGATTTCCGTGTATTTCTACAAAAATTTTTGGCGTCAAGGTACGAGAAGTCAGAGGCAAGTGTGCGGCAATGTTCTTTTTTGTATTTATTTTACAAACGCTCTGTTTGCATTTCCCTCCTCTCCTGATGTATTTATGATCTGTTTATAAATTTCACAATTTTCCTGGAAAAGCGTAGAATGTAATAACGAGTTTTGCGCCACGTTTCAACTTCTTCTGAAACAAATTCATTGTAGCAGGTCTCAAAATTTGCAAAAGTTAGCAAACTTCTCAATGCTACCGGTGAAAAGTTGAACTTTTGAGAGAAACGTGTAGCAGTTCTTCTGAAACAAACTCATTGTAGCAGGTCTCAAAATTTGCAAAAGTTAGCAAACTTCTCAATGCTACCGGTGAAAAGTTGAACTTTTGAGAGAAACGTGTAGCAGAAAAGTGTGTTTCTATGTACCAAATCCCTACATAAAGTTCCCTTTCCCACCCATTTTTAGACCGGAGCTTTTTTTTCGTAGTATAACTGTTCTGCATATTAATCCGGATTATTTGGCCCTTGAATCCTATACATTCTCAATGTAAAAATATGGCCCTTTACTCTGAACATTTTTTCTTGGTACGCTCAAATAAAATTCAAAGGTGCGTGAAGGGTAACTGCTCGAGTTTTAAGTAGGTTTTTAATAAGGAAAGCAAAAATGGAACTTTAATGTCTCCTTCATTTGAATCCTGCGCCGTTCCACCTGATTGGTAATTTACGGCCTGGTAGTTCCACTAAGGAATTGCTACCGTGTAATACTTGGTTGTAGTAATGAGCTCTTAACTCATTTCAAATTGATATTACTCAAAAGTGACATTTTTATGACTCCTGGCGTAGGAGGTAATGGCGCTAAAAAAGTTAAACTAAATTTTCTTGTGTAGTTTTCTTCGGAATGATGTCAATGTCTAAAGAACGGGTCGTTTAGGAAAGTGAATAAATTCCCGCTGAATCGAGTGTTTGTACGTGTAAATACTCAACTGCAGAAATTTGTTTAGAGTGTTTTGAGGTTTTTAGTAGCGCTTTTGGGTTAAATGCCACTTAACCCAGTCTTTAGATGAATGTTTGAGGCGAGCGTATTTTTGAATTTCTCTTTTGCAGAGTGAAGATGGATGGAGTTTGGTGGTAGTTGAGGCTAATAGGCATGTGAAAAATCAATGAATAAAATTTAGGGTGGCACAGAATGAACTATAGGCTTCTCTTGGCACCAGAAATTACATCTCTAACGGTCCCACAGTTTTTCATTTGCTTTTGTTACGCAAGAAAATAACACTGCTGGTAGAAAGTACTGGAAATTTCCATCTGCTAATATAAGAACTATTTTGAGAACATCAATAGTTTAAAATTGTTTTAAAATTTACATAAGTTTGTGTATTTTAGACTAGTTTGTTCTAATAGTAACTTATTTTTAGTTGTATTGATACAATTAGACTATTTTAAGTAAGCAACGTATCCGGTTTCAATTGTGATATTTTGTTAGTTTTCTAGTTATTCTTGTTATTTAGCTTTGCTGTTTAGTTATTCAGATTTATAAAAAAACAAAATCCAGAATTGGTATTTCGGTATCATGACTTTGTTTATCAAGAGGTAGAATATGGCACATATCAAATATGCATTTTACATTGTAAATGTGCTTTTAGATGCGTCCTAGCCTTGTTTAGGATCACTTTTTGACACTTTTTTAGGCTAATTTTTTTATGTTAAGGTAAGTGAAAAGTTGTTGTCCTCGCGTATACTAGTCAATTTTAAAGGCTTTTGTGGCCCTATAGAAGTTAATTTGAAGAGAGGGTGAATGCTGGAGAGCAGTAACCATTAAGATTAGGCACCACTCCACCACTTGGGCAAATATCGAAGTAGTATAAAAGGGCCTTATTATCTCACCACTCCTTTCTCCTGGCGCCTTGCCTTCAAATCCACCGATGAAAATATTCTTCATTCCTTTCATATCCAATAAGAACATTATTTCTCTCCTTACCCTTCGCTTTCTCCGAAAAACATTATTGAGAAATTGGAAAGAGCTATCTTTAGTGCTTCACTATCGGGGAGGATAGGGCGATATCTTTACGAGCAGATCCAATTGGACTCCATCTGCACCCAATTCCTAGTCACAGGGAGGCCGCACTCTCTCTTTTAGGTATGTCGCAGCAGATAGGATAGGGAAATTGACGTAATTTGGGATACTATCCTGTCAGGCCCATTCATTTTTAGAACTCTACTTAGCTTGGACGCTGCGTCAGTTGGTGCTGGAAGCGTCACATTTACTTACCTAACGCATCTGCCAAAAGTCATAGGCAGGGATTCGATAGGATTAGACGAACCAGCCTTGTTTTGTCAGCACAAAGATTACGTTGAGACAGGGATTTTAGCAATTTACTACACGCAAAAACTCAATTTATTTCTAACGATGCTCTTCTATTTTATATGCATTTTATAAATATAGTAATTGAAACATTTCCGATGTCAGTATTTGACAAAAAGTTTACTAAAAAGAGGAAGTTTACTAAATATGTGTACAAATAATTTTTGATACACCTTTCCGTTTGGTACTCATTGGTCTCAATAATGCTGAATCAATTATTTCTTATATATATTAATAAAAAAAAGAAGTAAGATGAACTCATTTTAAAAAAGTTTTCACGAATTTGATTTGAATCAGTAATATAAATTAGTTTTAAAGGAAATATGCGTTTGCTTTTATATATAAGCAATTTTTGGTATTAATTATTGATCAGTGAGTTTTAAAGTTTTCTTTCAAGGTGTGTTTGTTTCCAAAAATACTCTTGATGGCATATCCAAGGAGCTTTAGACGTAACCTGCTGACGTACAGGGTTTGGCAAAAATGTCATGATATTTTTTAAGGAAGAAGTGAAAAGACGGCGCAAGATTCAAATTCATGCTTAGGCTGACACTATGGTCGCAATTTGGAGATGGCTGGTGAGGTGTTGATAAGAACATTCCGTCCAAAAGCTTCTTTAATACTCTTATTCTGGATGGCTGACTTGGCAGGAAACGGCAAGAAGACTTTAGGAAAGGCCAAAACTTTAGCATTAAAAACGGAATTAAATTGGAAAGAGAGGAAAATACTATGGCAAGAAAGCCTCAGCATTTTGCACACGCAATTTCAAATCCAAATTCAAAACTCAACATTGTCTGAATTTGGGCAAATTTCAAAATTCAACTGATTTGGAAACGGGATGCACTTGGAGTAATATTTTACAAAGGGGCTCTCGACATGCTTTATGTCTTTTTGCAACCTCCTCTGATGCTCCGTTTGATTGCAGCTCTAAAGTCCCATCTGACTCTCGAGGCGAATTGAGACCATTATTTTGACTCTGCTCTAGGACTTTTCCAGGAATATGGAAATGGAAGGAAGCATTTCTGGTGGAGCCGAGAGGCTTTGAATCTAATTTTCTTGGCTGCTCCTGGATGAATGATGGGCTCTGTTTTGTGGGTGGGGCTTTCAGGTGGCTCTCAAATTGAAATTGAGGGCAGAAGCTTTTCTGCTTCTTTTTTTTTGCCAAAAATGAAAGGCGGAGGAGCGGATCTGAGCGTTCCAGGAAGTGAATGCTAGTCAATAACCTGTTTACGTAATCGTATACTCAAATATTTACTGAGAGGCCGAGGCCGGAGGAGTGCCTGTGTGTCTTAGGCAATTTAATGTGTAGGGCAGAAATTTATAAACTTTTAAAAAACTTGGTTTATTGAAAAAGTGGAACATGAAATACCATTTGATTGAAATTGGCTTGGGTGAAAACCTAAATTGAAATCCAAAAATTTGAAAAAAAAAAATGCTTAGAATAATTTTTCTCAATATATGGTAGTTTTAGTTAGATGTTCATTGACGTTGATAGGACGTTTTTAGGCATTTCATATCTTAGCACTGATAATTTCGTTGACGTTTTTTTACGTTGTTTGCGGTCATGTATTGCGTTAAAGAAGAACGTCCAAAATACGCAAGTCGGGTTGCTTTTTAATAATAAATTTGTAGTTTAAAATATTTGGCTTGAAGGTGGAGCTGAATCGTAGTTGAATCGTGGTGGCTGAAGAATTTAGAGGTTTAAATTAAGCCTTTATTAATCGCTTCCCAAGTACAAGCCATCATTCGTCAACGACTAAAACAGAAAACATGGGAATTACACAGCGCGTTTCCAAGCACTATGTCCATTTCCATCATTTCCATTACATTACATTTGCACTCTAAATGCTGGTACCAGCATTTTTAGTGCACGTTTGAAAACTTTGAAAATAAAAGTTGAGCCTTTCTTACTTCCAATGCTATTTACACTATATTATTTACTCAACAGCACAATTTTGAATTTGAATTGCAATGAAGGACTGCTGACAATATTTATACGTGTATATGCTCCGCTGAAGGTAGGAGGCATATCAACAATTGATTTCCTTTCAATTTGGAATGCCTAATTAGTACTTTAACAGAATATAATAGAGTGGTGCTGACAATTGTTTTGAAGTTACTCATCCATTATGAAGGGGAAATTTGATGAGGTTTCAAGATGCGGGCATCTCTACAGAGTGAATTTAGAAGTCTCATAAACAGAAATTTTCAATGTTTTGAATACGTTTGGACATACAGTATAAATCAGAATATAATAAATATAAAATCAAGAGTTAGTAGTAATTGCAGTGAAATTTGAAACGCAAGTTGTTGTCTTTTTGGTTTGATTACGGTAGTTGTGTGTTGAGAAATAAAATAAAATGTTATAAGAGAAGCAGTCACTTTGTCATTTGATACCTCAAAAAAGACAAGTGCTTTTCGGGCAACTAAAACGGCTCTTATACGCAATTTAGTTCAAAACTCCCGGCTCATTATCTCGTTTAAGCTTAAGCAGAAGGGAATCAAGTGGAAGCGGAACTTTTGAAAACATGACACAAATGCAATTACACATCCGCAGTGTAGCAACCCTCCCTTTGTAGGTTATTTGCGCAGCTGCTCCCGTACGCTATGCCTTTGAATGAAGTACCCTTCAAAGGGGACACGAATACTGAGCTTGAAATTAAGAACCCTTATGAATGGGTACTCGTCACGTGAGTAATATTTCATAAGAGGAGGAAATCGGTAAATTTGAAAAAAAAAAAGCTTCCAAACTGCTGCCCCCACGGGTACAACTTTACTATTACCATTTTCCCATATATTATTTGTTTTTATTTTATTAGTATTCCTACAGTATTTCATTTGTAAACCACCTCTTTGACAATTTTTCCTATTTATTTTTTTAAATAAACAATTATCATAAAAATTATGTGGTTTAATTGTGTTCTACCAATGTGTTAATGTGTACAATTACATATCATAGTATCGATGACGGTGACGATGACGATTATAATAAAAAATATTTGAATTATAAACTTTTGACATTATGCTCAATTACACTGCAAATTTAAGCTATTTATTAAAACTGTAGGAAATTCTTACTTGCACTACTATACTTTTAGTTTAATGCGTTTTGAAACATAGCTTTTATTTTTCAAGTTTTTACGATCTGGAACTCTATGAATTGTTGAAAACGCAGGTAGTTGCCTATTTAAGGTACATTTATACTACTTGGTTTAGATTTAAGGGCCGTGGGCCCTTTGTTTAGGTCCAATGGGGCTCAGGTTAGCAAGGGTCTTTTGTCCTGGAGCAATCTAGCGCTCCGAGTTTTACTACTATTTTCCCAAAAGTTGTTAATTGCGGAAACGAGATTTTGGGAAAGTTGTTTCAGGTGGTGGCCTGGACTTTGTGGCAGTTGTGTAAAAGAAGGAAATAGCCTGATTGTGGCAGTTCCATTTGTTTTCAACCACGCTTCGCCTGTGGTTAGTTTTCGTGGGTCTTCACTACCTTACAATAAGAGTCGGAATTAATTTGAAACTCTAATAAAAAGGCGGAAGTGGAGATGCTCTTTTCAAAAGTTGGAATTGATTTCTCGTCGTCATGGCAACGCCTGCATCTCCAATTGGGAGATGATGGAGAGGTAATTTCCGGGTATGATTTATACTTTGTGAGCCAAATGAAGTGGTTTCGCGTTCTAATGAATCCACTACCTCAAAGGCCATTTCTTAGAAGTTGTCCTACGTTTTCAACAAAGCGTGGGTTCACTTTTTCTATCATAAACCGTGTATGTGGCTTTGTGATTCCTTTTTTTAGACCTCGGCTTTTTGGTTAGATTTGTGCAAATAGGTTCGGGTTGGAGAGATTGGCTCAAATGAGGTTTTATGAGGTGTCTTTGAAGTAATTGAAAACAAAAAACCACAATAAAACACAATGTATTGCAATTTAGGAGCAACTGAGAGTTTGTGAATAGATATTGATTAAAGCAAATGAGACTCGTTTTGGAGGAATCTCACGGATTTTGGAGCGATAAAACTTAAAATCAAAAAAGGTCGTGACAGGCAAATATATCACGACTAACTTTGTTTTAAGCGATTTTGTGAGTCTGAAACAATTTCTTTAGTAGAGCGACAATAGAACAAAGAGCTGCAAAAATCGGACATGATTTTCAACATGAAATCATCAACTTTTGTAATGATATTTAACACAAAAGCAAATTTAAGTATTTTTAATTTTAAATTTGCTAATTTTTAATGAGTTCATTGCCGGCTATTGCTAAATTATCTACTACATAAACGTTGTTACTCAAAATGTAATATTTATTTTTGAAAATATGAAAAAGAATCCTACACCAACTTGGATTTTGGGAAGCAGAAATACTACAATATATTATTTCGATTATTGTTGTCAGCTAAGTTTATCTGTAAACTGTCTAATGAAAGCCGTTTATAGAGTTACTTGTAGTAACAAAAAATCTTTTAATTTTAATTTAGAACATAAACAATACATTTGTGTGCGTGTACATGCTTCCTAATTGGAGGCAAGTTAAATAAACTAATTGTGTTCGGATGCACGTTCTTCAGAATGTATTAGGAAACGAGTTGAGCTCAGCAGGGGACTAAGAAAATAAAGATGTTCCCCTTTAAAAGCAGCATATTAAAAAAAAAATAACAAAATGCTGTGTGAAAAACTACGTAGAATCTCAGGCTGAAGTAGGAATTAAAGGGCAGGTAGCAGTTGGGAGCGGATGTGAAGTTGAGGTTTTGCGGTGGAGGAGTTGATTCTAATTAATGCTTCTGCTCATTGGTGGCTCAATGGTGGCTCGAGTGCACAAAGAACTTCCTCAGTGTCAATGCCTGTGAAATCCACGGACAGTCTTACCTCCTCCTTCTGCCTGACCCTATTCTTCCGGTAATTGACTTTTGGAATAATATAATAAGTACTAAGCCTAATAATGGTAATTTCATCCTCTCCTTTGTTAAGCCTTCACCAAAAGACCACTGTCTTTGAGCATTCCGGCGGAAACGGCATTAGCCACAATGGGAGATGACAGAAATATAATTTTGAAGTGTCTCCTCGTAATTTCTGCATTGAGATGAGTAAAGATTATCACATGATTTTTTAGTCTCATTACCATAATTTTAACTTGAAGTCTACATTTTGCAAAAGTCTACAACCTAGTCTACAGACGTTTAAATGCGGTTCTACCGTTTTTTATAGACTAATTTACAGTTCTTGGAAAAATAAATCGAGCCTGTGTGTATGATTAGATCTAGTTGTGCTTTAAACCTTCGTCGTTAAAAAAAAGTTAAATTTGCCGGAAGTGTAAATTTTGTAATTTTTAAGTTAAATTTGAAGATGTTTGGTGAAGGTAACAAATTTTGGGGGAGAAGCGTGAAGCATGACTTTGTAGAGGTAAAAGCCATTTGACTGGTAGCATGCTGAGGCACTAAGACAAAGTAGTTTTGTGTGAAAATAAAATATGGTAATCATAATAATGGGGATAGAGTCGTTGTTCTAAAGGAAACGAGCGGTGTTGGAAGAACACGATTCTTAAGTAGAGAGCATGCAGGGCGAAGATACTTTTATTTGAATTTTTATTTAGGAAAAAATAAAAAAAGGCAAGAAGGATTTTAATTATGATTTTATGGGTTTGGGAACAGTGTCAAAATGCTCAAGATATAATTGTGTTGCTCTTTGTCGTTTGGACGTCATTTTCTTAATAGCCTTCTCGTTTTCAGTGCCGACAAAAGGACTTACGTCAAATGTGCAAGTGTATGACGCCTCTAAAACAATGAAAGTGTTCTATTATTAACTCCGTAACCATTACATCGTAACACAATAAAAACTTAGCGTAGCTAGTAAATATTACTATTGTCAAAATTTAATGTAATTGTAATTTCCAAATTCTGTGATTTTTGGGAAAGTTAGTGTGCACTTGTGTAAAAATTGATTACCACCGTTAAATTTCTGCTAATTCGAGTTTTACGTATATCAAAGCTATGATGCGCAATCTTATAATTGCATTAAATAAAATGTTGGTGAAAGTACAACTAGTTTTTTTTTTCAGAAAGGATCTTCCACAAAATATTTTTAATCTTTACATCCATTGGACTCCAACTCTAAAAAACAGATTAATTATCACAGCAATGGTTCAGACGAGTACAATTTTTATTGTCATCGTTATTTTTAGGAGGACGGGCTTGTTTAGCTTGTCAGGTTTCAAATTTTGGTTGAGTTCACTGTATACGGATTCAGACGGGCTAGCAATTTCATTTGAAAAGGATCAATATTCAGATGTTACGTTGCCAGAAGGGCTTGGAAGTGTTGGTTTGAATTTCCTTTTAACATAGTGAATTATGCCCGGTGGGGCCGGGGTGGGTCGGTCAGTTTGGTAATTGGAGGCTTTTGTTGTTGCGGGGGTCTTCACACTTTATGGGCCTCTGTCGGTCCTGACTCCTGTTCAATTCTTTTCAGAATGGAAGGATTCCGTGTCAAAGTGAAATTGAGAAAGGGCTTTTACTACACCGTTTCTTTTGTCCTAATACAATTGGTCGAGGACCAGTAGCACTCACTATGCGTAGCTACCTCTATTCCTGAACTATTTCATTAGTATTCATCTCCAGTTTACGATTAACGATTATGCATAAATCTTACTCCTCCAACACTCATCGTCATGCATTAAGTTGGACGGAAGGCAGGGGTTTGGAACAATCTTTTTGTTTAGAGTATCGTTTTGTCCTCTGACATATACTAGTGCTGTAGCTTAGTTCCATAGTTCCTTAGTTATTCCTCTGCCTAGTAGAATATAGTTCTTGAAAATTGTATTTCAGAAGGCTGAGTTGGAGCGGAAGTAAAAATACTAAAAGAACCCAAACGCACTCACCCATTCTCTACCCGAAGATTTTGTTTATTATATCAAAATAATTTTTACATATGACAAAATTTTGTAAACGCTTGGATTCCTCATTTTATATTTAGTGAAATATTTTTTATATGTAATTTTGCGTAAAATGATGTTCGTGTAAAGGTGACTAAATAATGGAAGCTACTACTACTGAATAACATTGTTTGTGTTAATAATAGCACTAATACAGCCTTATGTATTATATGATAATAATAAGCATTACCTCTGCGTTTGGATTAGGATTTAGATTATGAACTAAAATTTTGTTGCGTTAGTAATTTAAAAAACATCTAAATGTTTCAAAATTCAAAAGCTTAGTAAATAAAACTAAATTCATTTATGAGTTTCAAAACTTTATATTTTTTTCTGAGATAAATTTGTATGCATTCCTGGGCAGTAGGCGTTATGGCACTATTGGTTGGAGATTTTTTACTATAATTTAACCTATTAATTGTAATAAACTGCTCAATTTTAAAACTAATTCCACATTTTCCTTCTTTTTTTTCAGAAGTAATGGAAGGAGAGTGTGAGAATGAGTGGGGCCTGGAAGGGTCTTCTGGCGTATTTCCAATTCACTTCATCAGTCGTGCCAGTATGGATGAGGCTGGCACAGACTTTCCTGGCGGAGGTCGTGACTCTGCCAGTAGTCAGTTCGAGTACATTGACTCGGCACTTCCGAGTGACTCCGATCATGCCTATGACCATCACTCCTCAGAGGAGGAGTTGGAAGACATTAACAATAGCTACGAGGACGGGGACGATCAGGGGGAATCTTGCCTCCTGGGTGACGACGAAGTCCGCGGACCGGGTTCGGACAACAAGCGAAAATGGTCACAAGTTGCAAGTAATCGGCTGAGCGTCGAGTCCTCTGCCAGCAGTTCAGACGAGGAAGTACAGGGCCTCTTGCGTCCAGTATCTACGCCTGTAGAGTTCTGCACCTCCCCGCCAGTCGACGCCCACAAACCGAGTCGCTCTCAGTCACCGCCGCCGAAGCTTTTCTTATTTTCGTCGCCAGGCTGCGAAAATTCGCCTGGAGGCGGGCGGGTTGGTGGCTCAGCCCCTGTGGCCATTCATACTGGTGGGGTTTTCCGAGGCCTCCGCCGCTGCGACCAGAATGTAGTTGACCACCACCGACACAGCCATGGTGGCTCCCCGGGTCATCAGACCCACTTCTCAAGTCCTTACGGTTTTACCCCGAATGGTACAGGCTCCTACCCTTCACCACCCACCGCTAACACGGGAAGCATTGCAGAAAGTCGATCTCAGGCGGATCCGGCCAATACGTTGAACTTGGGTAGCGGTGGAGTTGGTTGGAGTACGGTCTGGACGACAGGGATTGGCTAATGGTCTTGAAATTGGCGGTAGAAATGGCAAAGAGCCGTCATCGCGCAAGCGCCACCGTCATCACAATCCCAGGCATATTCAGCGACCCTGGCTAGATTTCGAAAAAATGCAGCAGGTAAGCATAATTTTGATTTCTAACATCCTCAAAAATAAGTTGCATTAAAAACATTAGGTATTCCCATTTGCGTGGCATCATTTTTTTCTTAAAAATTTTCAAAAATTTACACAATGGTCTATCATCTTCACACTATGCACCACAAACAAAGTTTGGTAGAGATACATTAATAGTCGACCATACTTATGTGTAATAAGAGGTAATTTTAATGAAATTATATCAACTCCGTCTATTCATTTTTAATTGTTGATGAATTTTTTCTATCGTTAGGTGAAACTTAAATAGCTTTCTTTGCATCATAAATGTTCATTTAGCAGTCTACCTATTACAATACCTAAGCCCAAAAGTATTTTTGGATGCATCCTAAACACTGCAAATGTGTTTGAAGCTTTCAAATTGGTTTCCTGATGTTTGAAATTTCAAATTTAGTTTTTCAAATTCTAGATTTGTAATGATGTGGCTTCGAAAGTTATAAAATAGAGTTCAAGTTTTGAGTGCTAACTCTGCGTTTATGTCCAGATTTTCCAAGTATTATCTCTGAGGAGGTTTCAAGTAAAAGGTCAAATGAGCTAAAGGATGAGAAGTTTTTGGAGGAGAAGCACTTTGTGGAGCAGGATAAGCTAAGGGGAGACAATGAATCCCGGTTGTCAGACCTAGAAAAAGTTT
>VYYI01003033.1:0-13171 GCA_021029175.1 Bilobella aurantiaca | reverse complement strand
TGACAAACATGATCCAAGATAACAGACACATGTCTGCGATAAATGTGTCTACGGGCTAATTAACCTACTGTCGTCGCTGGCACGGCGTCCTTGAGGTCATCGACGTCGTGACCGTGACAATAGCTATTAGTCAAATCCGTAAGACATTTAAATGTGAGATTTGAAATCACGTAAAGTTTTAAGCGGCGTTTAGGAGATCCAAGTGATTTTTTAAAATTCTGTTATGGATCGCTCTACATAGGAAGCGGAATGAATTCTTTTCTTAGGTTTACTTCAATTTTCTCGTTATTCTTCCTCATTGTTTCGTGGCTTATTGCAATTCAATTAATTTAATTTCTGATTCATTCATATTGTATGTAATCATCACGTTATGGGCCAGTACAGCGATTGGGTTTTCCATACCCTCTTGGTTCCTTACAAGGGTTTGGGATACAATTTTTTCCTGGGCCGGGGCAGCAGTCTTGAATTGGCGTTTCATGGGTCAATCCCATAGAATCCAACTCAGCATTCTGGACCTTATCCAAGGCTTCTCGAAACGTTTGAAAACAGACACGTTCCTTTCCGTCGGGATCCATTTTCAGAGCAACTTCCCATGCGCAGTTGATTTGATCGTGTGTCACATTGATTCCCGCCTTACAGAGCACTCGCGTCATTTCCTCCTTGATCATTGGCTAAACATAAATATATTTAAAATATCATGTTGAAATCAGTTAAAATTTTTTGATTGTGTCATGCTTACACGAAATGCATCTCGAGCGGTAACTCCACGCACAGTGTAAACGCTTGGCCAAATGAGGCTGTACGCGTCACCGTCATCTCCGTAATTCTTAGTATCCCGCGTACTACGAATCCGCGCAGGAACTTTGTCTTTACGAATACTTGGCATTCCGTTGAGTCGTTCTTCTTTAGCCCGCAACAGGCAGGACTCTTTGGTACATTTATTTGCAGCGAAATCGGAGTATGTGGTTCGAAAATGAACGCAACTGTTAGTGTGCGGTAGATAGTAGGGCTTTAGCGCTGAAATAACATAGACGTTAAAAAATGGTAAAAACGGTTGCTTTCCCGATGACCGTACTTGTAACTTTCGAAGCAAAGTGCGGTTCTTTGTGACCCTTGACGAAGTCCATGAGAAGGTTGTAGTCCACAACGTTACAGGGAGATGGATGAAAGATGCCAATGTATGCAAGCGATTCAATAAATTCTAGAGGTTCCAGTGTTCGTGGTATTTTCTCCTCAATAAGGCATCGCATAAATGATTCCCAGTCAATTGTACCATTACAATTCTAAAAAAAAAATGGAAAATTAAAGTGAAAAGCATAAAGAAAATGATTTTTTTTAAAATTGAATTCAATTTTCGTGCCGTGTCGCTAGCCCTAAACGCCTCATAAAGCGATTCCAATTCAGCGCCTCTGTCTGATTTTAAGTTACGCCTCACTTTGGTGACCCAATCAGTTAGATTGTGAATTAATCGTGTCGATTTTTCCGCTCCGTCGTTAGAACAGCGATTGAAAATAATTTCGGCCGCTGGACGGTCCTTTGCAGTCACTTGGCCGTAGAGATAGCTGTCCAGAAAGCAAATAATGATTATTTTAGCAAAATACAATTAAATTGGTTGACTAACTCAGGACCACGGTCTCGAAAGCCGCATATCCTATCTTGTGCGATTCCCAGTTTCGGGATCCGTTGGTCCAAATGATCTGCGTACACTTTGGATACAACAGGAGGATCAGGGTTACACTTTCTCCAATTTCCGATGACCATAGCGCAAGGACGACCGGCAATGTCATTCGGCGTTAAGTCACCAAAAGTGTTATTTCGAGAGAATGGCCCATCGTAACTAAAGTAACATGGATTACAAAAATGCGGAAATATGCAGCACAGAGCAACAAAACCCTCACTTCCGACAGACTTGCTCCCCTGGATAGTAGCTGTTATGCGTTTTTCTGTACAATTGATGGCAACAGTCCGACTCTGCTGCCACAAAATGTCGATCCTTCTTTGGATTTATTAAGTCTCCGGCTCTTACATCTGAAAATCAAGCGATAAATTGAAAGTAGAGGCAAGACAACACTAGAAGTAACCTTTGTGCGACACGACGCCAAATGTCGTTTCGTCAGGAAGTATATGCGGCGGAAGATTCTGGAGCTGATCGTGGGAGGAGCCAACAGGCGCAAACTTGTTGGAATCGTAAATGCTTTCAGCCAGGTCAGTGTCTAATTGCTTCACCCACGTTTTTGGGGGCGGTGTAATTAGCTTCCCACACTAAACTCATTCAGACAAAATTAAATTTTCTAAAAATTAAATTGTAAGTGAAGTTATTAAGGCATTGAGTCTTACAGGAGTTATATCGTAGTCAATGACGCCGTGAACAAGCGCTTTTGGGAAGTCACAGTCTTGAGCGGCTCCATAATGAACTCGGGCCTGACCCAGATAACCAGTATTAGAGTTCCGGAAGCGACGTAGAACGCACGTAAGGTCTTCGTCATCGACATGCCACCGAAGATTGCTCTTGGCTCCCTCAGAACTGCGCAGGCGCTCGTGAATTTCTTGAACTTCTGGATCTCTAAACTTCCTGCCTAAATCCTGCCAGCGATTTCCTTCCGTATGTTGCGGGCACTCTTCTTCTAATGCATCCTAAGGTAGTTGGAGATGGAAATGGTTGATGCTTGAGGCTGTAATTGGAAAATGCTTACCTGTCGCTTGCAAACACATTGTTGACACTCGCAAGCACGTTGGTGGTGACTTGGAATGTCGTAGCATCCTCCACACGGAGATTTGGTTTGGTCTGGTTCAACATTTCCCTGGAGGCGGGGCAGAGACAGTTTTAGTGCTAATTCATTATTATCAAAATGTTTGTACTAGCATTTTCCTTACAGTTCCAGTTTGGCAGTTCTCGAGATACGACTGTTGGTGGATATGGCTTCGGTTTTGATTGGGTATATTTTGTGTGATCATTGGAATACATCTTACTCCACAAGAGTCGTCTTGTGGACACGCGCTGGGCATGTTCTATGGTACAACTTTACGTTGATCTCAATAAATTGTTTGTAAAAGAAGACGATCAAGATCAATGCAATATGCAATATGCGAACATGAAAAAAGGCTTTGTCTTGTCATATCAAGTCAATTCTGCGTTATAATAAGTCTGGTTATAACTTATTAGTTCATTAATAATTCAATAACTTAAATAATTTGGAGGTTGCTTGTCGCAACCTTTACACGACTTTCATCACGACGGAAATTCAGAAGCCGCCGAGGACCCCACTTCATTGTGTAGAAACATCTCAACATGCTAGAAATAATTTTCAAAAGCGAAGACTTTATTTTTCAAAATTTAAAAACAAAGTTTTCAATGACAGCGGAGGCTGAATTATTGTTTATGTTGAGGCGTAAAAATAATATTCTTTCTTATATTAAGAAAATCTGGATTAAGAAAATCCAGAAAATTCGGCTTTAAATTTTTCGTAACTTTTAGAGTTCTTAAAAATCACTTCATCTAAAAGCAAAGCTGTGCTTTTTAAACTAAAATTAAATTTTAAATTCATGAACCCTAAACATCTCAAGAAAAAATGCTGTATTTTTAACCCTAAAACGGTTATTAAGTAACTCTCCCTTTACTCAACACCCTATTATAAATGCTAATTACAGCATCGCTTAAAGAGAAATTCATTGTGATACACAAACTTTTCCTCTGTTTTCTTAAATCAACATTATAAAGATGCCAAAGCTCTCCCTTCTCCTAAAGCCTATATTATTTTATATAATTCAAAACGGTATTAATATTCAATTATCCCTTGCACATCTCGTATCATATCTTCACAACAACTGGTGTTTATCATGAAAATCAGATTGAGATCTCAAAGGTAGGAAGACGACGTAGAGATTCCTTGGTACGAAATTTATCGGCGTGAATTTTGCTCGCCTCACCTGTTCCTTTTAATTAGTCTTCTCCACTGACCTCAATAGGAAGTAATTGATACAATCCCAAAATAATACCTCATCCTCACACTGACACCCTTCCCACAATCCGTGTCTCTCTTAATTGAATTCTCCCACTCTTAACCCTCCTCTTCCAAATACCCATCTAATGTGAAGCTAGGAACCATAATTATAAAATAATTGTAATTAGCCACCACTGTGCTAATTTCTATTCTATGCTTATGATCACTCATCATTTTATTACCTTGTGAAAGTCCATTTCAATCTTCATCTCTACGAACGAGTAGTTAGTGAGTTGAGAAGACAAGCATTGTCAACCCTTGACAGTAGAAGGGGCTTGCAGAATTTCTCATAATATTAGCATTGCGAAAATTAAAAAAACTGTTACTTTAACACCTTATTTGACAAGTCTTTCAATGTTTATCTTAATTTTACACTCATGATTCGTGATAGGCAAAGAACTAAATAAGGAAAGTAAAAGAAATAAAGCACCTGACGAATGGCGACACTACTCCTTAGAAACGACGCCATTCAGAAAGTTCACTTTCCCTTGAAATGCACTTCCCTGAAGACACTCTGCCTCACCATTTCGGTTTCAGGTGTTATAACTTGTAACTAATATGTCACGCCCAGTTGCGCTTCGCCACGCTTAAAATCTTACTCCGAAAGTGTTACGCAGTGGTGAGGAAGTGGTCAAGTTTCTTAGAATGCTTCTTCGTATTGTTTAAGAACAAAGATGGGGATAAAGCTAGATGACTTTAATAAGAAGAATCAACAGCATCCTTGGCTGGTGGAACGATCAAGATTAATGCCAAAACATCAAAAGGAGTTTTGGAGGGGGAAGTGATATAATTTGGGCCTTCAGCGCTAAATTAAGGGCTCCTTATTTTCACATTCATCAAAAATGTGTCAGTTTAAACAAGAACTTTCAGTAGCACGCAATCTTAGTAGCAGTTTCTCTTTCCTTTAAACGACAATACCTACAAATCGATTCCTTACGAGGCAAACAGTAGTGACCATGTTCTGACAAGAGTTTGAAAACGAAAAGTGAATTGTTAGCTAGAAAATCAAATTTTCCATGTTGCGAAATCCGTTTCAAATATGGGTCGCTCGACAGTTAGAAGAGGCAATCAGAAGCTGATTCATTTTCACTTATTTCCTTTCACTCTTCAACTTTTACAGCTTTTAAGCGTCTTTGGAGAAAACGGTGGTGAAAGCACTGGAAGAACAAATTCGCCGAATTCAGTAACCGGAAGTGAGTCAAAAGTATTGGTTTTGTCATTTTCTAGAATTTCAAATGAAACTTTACTCAAGCAAAATCGAAGCGCCGGAGTGCATCCGGAGGGAATTAAAAACTCTAAATACTCTAATTTTAATGCTAAAGAAGTAAATAATTTTACACGAGTAAAAAGAGCACCATATCTGCATCAATATCCGTTAGAACCACTCTATTCAGCGCCTCTTGATCGAGCGTACCTAAGCAAAGACTACATTGATGAAGAAGTTCCAGAAGAAGGTTCTATCTATCCAAGGTTCCATTCCCCAAGGCATCAAAGGCGCCCACCACCGCCAAGGCGTAGGGGTCCTTCATCACCCCGGCACGGTGTTCATCCGCCGCCGCGTATTCCAAGTCACGCTGGTCCTCCACGTTCTAGACCAATTCCCTTGCCTCTTCCACCAAATTATTCACGGCGCCTTCCTCCTTCACCGCAAAAGCAAAGCTACAGCTACCCACGAGATGCTGCCAATATCCAGGACATTCTGTCCTATTTCAAAAAGGAAGAGCGTGAGGCTACACGACCTAGTCCAACGCATGCCCCAGATTTGAGTCACGTGTCCATGGGTGGAGACTTTTCAAAAGAGCTACACGATGTTCAAACGTCGCTTCTTAAGGATATTCGAGAGTTTGCGCAGAGGCCAAACATGATTTCTCATAATGTGCAAGAGTCGACACAACCTACGACAACAACCCATAATCCTCCTGCTAAAAGCACTACCTACGAAGCCCGCGGTTCAAGTAATAAGGAATCGGTTGACCAAGACAATGAAGAGGATGACGATGCTTTAAGGCCCAAAGCCAAGCCTGTTCGGGAAATGATCAAAGACCGACCAATACCCCTTCCTAAGAACAAGTATCGGTCCTCAAAACAAAATGGATGGTCGCAAGGGGAGTCCTCAGAAGAAAAACGACGCTATCAGGGTCCTGGCAGAAATCGATACGAAGATGAAGAAGACGACAAAGTATTGGAAGAGGAGGAGCGACCGCAGAAAAATTATGCGAGCCGGGAAAGGTATGGTACTAAACGGGGAAAACATTCAACTTCCAGCAGGCTGAAACCGGGAAACGGGCATGGAACGCGCTTGCGCCTGCGTCCAGGGGATGATTCGGAAGAAAACGAAAACGATTTTAAAGTTGACTCCACCAGAAGGGACCGTGTCCGTGGTAATAAAGCGCAGAGTTCCAAGCACCGTTACGCGGGAGGTACTTATAGAAGCGATGAGAAGGATGATCGTGACAGTAGGGAGGATGAACATGAAAATCGGTACCGAAATCACAGATATGGGGACAATTCGCGCGCCGCCTATACTCATACGACGACAACCACGCCCATTATTATTAAGCAACCGTACGGTCACTACAAGGTTCCATCGAACGGACACTATCACCACGAACGTCAAAGGTCACGTCACGGCTGGAATTCTAACGAGCGAGGATCTGATCATGACTCGTACCAAGCTGGGAATCATCTTCCTCCAACCCAGCAGTACTCACATCAATCCGTGCTGCCAAAGAGCCATTATCATCGGCCAATGGTTGTCACAGCTCCTCCCCCTGTTCCAGAAGTTGAAGATATAGTGGAAATTCACACTGGTGGAGCCCCGCCCTATAAACCTCAACCACTCCCTCCCCCACAACCCACATTTCAGTTCCGTGAACCCGAACGGGATGACCGTGATAGGAAGAACCATATTCACAAATTGTATTTAGAGTATTTAGAGAAGAAATTAGAGGCAGAGACGCTTGCAGCCGTGGCGGCAACAACCAATACAGCGCCGTACGTTCCACCTTATCATCCTCAGCCACCATCGTATCCACCACCACCGGCATATCCTCCTCCGCAACAAATGCAGTATCAGCAAGTGCCTTCTCCAAAATTGTCTCCACCCCCACCACCAATGCGCATGAAAATCCACATATATCCTAACGAAAACGCTGATACAACGGCTTCCGTTGGCAGCGAACGCCACTATAATTATCAAGCGCCGACGTTCCCTCCTCCAAGATCCAGCTTTTCTACTCAAACACCAATTGTGCCTCAATATGGGCATCCGCTCCAGAACCGCCATCCGAGCTCATATGGAAATTATGTTAATTTTAATCAGCGATCAGACACGCCATTTCAACATGGTCCACCACCAAGGGACCCCTACATAACGCCGACTCAAACGCAGCGTCCTCTCGCTCCTAACAACGGATTAGCAATGAGCGGCGTAGCTGGAAGTATTCAAAAAACGGGCAACGGCCCTTCTACTGGCGTTGACAAGAATAAAAACCTTGTACTACATTTACATGTCCATCGCAGGAACGATGACAGGGATTCGATGCCCGGAGCGTCTGACACATATACAACAACTGTGAAACCGTTGACCTACAAGTAAATATTATTATGAAACAAAAATCCATCTAAAGTTTTTCCAATGCTTCCTTAAATTCCAATACTTTTATTGAAATCACCTCGCTATCTTCTTTTTCAAGTGGTATCTTGGCATAATTTTAAAGTTCCAGCCATGATTAATTGGCATCAATATATCAAATCACTGACCAAGGTCAAGATCATAACGTATTTTTTCTACGAACGTAAAGGCCCAGAAACTTAATTAATTGCTCCTTGCCGCTCTCGTAATATTCAATGGCCTCGAATTCCCAAATGTCACTGAAGCAGTAAGGAAGCTGCGTTTTCGCATTTCCTGTCTTTGCACTTATCAAAATTAAATCAAATTGTAAGAAATATTGTTCTGAAATTTTTTTATGATTTTTTTAATCAAACTCGACTCAGGGGGCTTAGTCAGAATCAGAGCAAGCAATTTGAGTTAGCTTTACGAAATCAAAATTAATATTTTGTTGATAATTTCACTGCACTAATTTAGGTAATTTACATTTTATAGTTCATCCGGTTCAGCACTGTTGCACACGGACTATTTCATATGAAATTTATACGATTCCAACATTTCCTCCCTGATTTCATGTAAAGAAACTATTGCAAATCCTACTCATCACTTACAAAGTAAGAATACCAGCTTAGAATTTTTCCACCACTCAAAATATTTTTACGATACCCTTAAATTCTAATATTAAGTATCCGCTTTTCAAACGATTTATGAACTTGACTGCGTGTTGCAGGGAAATTTATGATCAAGTACAAGAGCAGCAGCGACATCAAGGTCAACTTCACCAATTTGAGGAACAGAAGGGCTACATGGAAAGAACAGAGCAGCTCAATAAAAGCGTGTCAATGGAAGTGCCTATACGCGACGAAAGATTCGAAGATGTCATCCAATCGTTGCTCAAGTTCAGACCTGGACAATGAAGACAATACTTTAGTGTAGAAATCGTATATATTTTGGGGTACTTTGGTATGATTAAGCTGTTAATTGTTATGCCTCCACGAAATAAAATTCAAAAGGAGTCAATTCGCACATCTAGAAGTCTGTTTTGTAAACGCAATCAAGTATGGTTTCCGAAGACAAATTTCGTGATATCATCGAAATTTAAACAAGTATGTTCAGATATTTCCAAGTATTTCCGAGTCCCACCCAGGTTGCTACTACATAAGCATAAAAAATTAAAGGAAATTGCTTCAAATTTTTTTTTACTTGCATTATTCAATATGTTTTCAACTTTAATGAACCATTTAATGGACAAATATAAAAATATTATTCAGAGGGTATTTGTGATTGGCCTCTTGTTGAAAATTCAGGGTTCATCTGCCATTTGTTGAAGGATTAGTTCCAGGAAGGGCTGCAACTGTCCAGTCCAAGCGAGTGCGATGTAAATAAGAATGAGCGTTGTATTGATGGCAATTCCAAGGAGTACACAGTAGAGGAAGCAATCAGTGCCGGTCATGCGCAAGAACCAAGTTTGTTTGACCTTGCTGGAGGTCAAGGGTCCCCAGGTCCCTCGCCGTTCCTTCGCTCTCATCCTCTGCCAACTGTTCGAAGGTGAAGGACGTTGATACCTCATTAATGCACGTTAAGCCAAGGTTTTTGCAATGTTGATATTTGTTAAATGTAATTCGGATTTGATGCGTCAATCATCCACTGCACTGCGTTTACGACTGCGGAACTAATCCGCGCTACGCTAATCCATTGCGCTACTAGAAGCGAAATTGTTTTACCTGTTGAAGCTTTAACAAATTTTGATACCAAGGAATTTTTCCTGAAAAAAATATGTTGATCGTTTCAATTAGTATTACTAATTGTAACATGATTTTGATTGACAAATCGGTCGTGCGTGCAGGGCTTCCCATTTCAGTTATCAGTTTTTAACGTTCAAATTGCTTTGCGAGGGCTCACTTCACATCTTATCAAAATAAACCTTGAAATAAAACCCCTTTTCTGATTGTTTTAATTTTCCAATGCATGCTTTATAAATCATCGACTTTTGTTTATTTATTTATTATACTTAGCCTTCCAAATTTACATTAATTTTATACATGTATGTATGCCCAGACCTAATAAGGCAATCAACTGGACGTCGCGTCGTACATTTTGGTGCAACTGGAAAAATAACTTCGTCAATTTTAGTTTGAACAGAACAGAAGACGACTAGAAAGATAATTATTTTAACGATGAACGTTAACTAGCTTAGCACGATTGATTCCATTTCATATCTTAATTAGTAAAGACATCTGTAACAGGGAACTACATATAATCCAAGAAGTGATCCCAATCCCAAGTGTAGTAAGAAGAATGGAGAACCAAATAAATCTCCGCTGGAGAAGTCATAAGAATACGATGTTCTCCATGTTCGATACACTCTTTGCAACGGAGTCCATGGTTGACGTAACAATTGCTGTCGAAGGGAGATTCGTTCGAGCTCATAAGTTAGTTCTATCTGCCTGCAGTCCTTATTTTCAGGTGAGTCTATCCAGTTGTTTGGAGTAAGCTAGTTCCTGTCCTGATAACCGGCATGTTTGGTAACCGTTTTTGACCTTTAGGAAATATTTGGCGTTGCCGGAAGTGAACCGATTCTATATATGAGGGGAGTAAAACACGCGGAGCTGGAGGCATTACTTCACTATATGTATCATGGTGAAGTGAGTGTATCCCAGGACCAGCTGCCTTCAATTTTGGAAATTGCCAAAGACTTGAAGATTTGCGGACTTTCGGATATATGCCCAGCCTCCCCTTCAGAATCAAGCAACGTAATAGATGAAGAAGACGGGACACTTGACACCGCAACCAGCTGCAACCCAGTATTATCTGAACCTCCTAAGCTTAAAGTCATTCCTTCTCCACCGCCCCTTATTCGTGCCTCAACGAATAGGACTCCTCCTGTGTCACCGTACAAAAATGAAGAATACTCAAATGTTATTCCACCGAGAAAAAAACTCAGGATGGATCCCCAGCGTAACAAAACACAATTTATTGCGTATGAGCCGGAAATCCCAGGATTGGTTAGCGGTAACCGGTTGGAAGATTCCGAACAATCTAATAGTTGGAAAGCACCACGTGTAAGTGACTCTCCGAGTCGATCCCAGTTGTTGTCAAGATCACTTCGTCAGGAAAACGAAATCAATAATGGTGAAGAGTCTGAACTGGAGCACGAGCAGATTCGGGAGTTTTTTCATGAGTCCGAAGAAGACGATATGGTAAATTTCATAATCACTTCACAATTTGTCGTCAAACTTTCAGCGTGTCAGCTATTATGTTTTGCTTATTTAAGCAGGGGAGGATGCCCAAACTTGAAGGGCAAGAAGGTTACATGCAAGAAGTTGTGGAATTAGACGATGAGGAGGATTCCTTGAATCAAGGTATCAATTATTTTCCCAAAGGATACTTTTTGTTAGGTAGAGTCAGCTCTTGTATATGATTGATTGAGTTTTACTTTTCGATAACAAGACAACTGGAGTCAAACTGGTTTGATTCCGACTTCATTGTCATTCATGAATACTTCTTCACTTGCTTCGGAAGAAGTCGGCACCAGTGCGTCGAGGACTACAAGTGTTAGGACTGATGGTAAGTAACGTTTTGGTTTTCTCTTTCCACCTCTTTATTTGGTTCGCTACATTTGCAAGCAAGGCGGGACTGCTACTGAGCCTAAAGAAGTTGATAAATATTCTAGACTTGAATTCATTTCATTTCCAAATTTTTGTTTAGTTCCGAATTTGCCGAAATGTTTCGATGACTCTATCCAAAATAGACAAAAGAGAAGCGGGGTATGGCAACATTTTTCTACGATTGCTTCTGAGGAAGGTGATAGTGAATTGTACTCCCAATGCAATTACTGCTACAAGTAAGATTAAGAGCATACATGGTTCAATTCACTAATAAGTCAAAAACACAGCCTGAGATTTTTTTAAATTTCCGATTATTTGTATTTCACAGAAAATACAAGCGGAGTACAAGTACGACGAACATGAAATGTCATCTTAACGTCAGCCACCAAATATTTTATTGACAGATCCATCAATCATTATTAAGTTTATGACTAGTATTGTTTTATAATTTTATACATTTTCAAATTTCTTAAAATACAGAAAATATATTACCCGTTTCACATATAATCTTACGTCTCAGGAGGAACTTCAGTATATTGTTTACACTAAAACAATAAACTAAAAGTGCCTATCGATCGACTTAATCGTCTGAGGTCATGTGGCAGCCTCGCCTTGTTATTTGTGTAATTGATTAGGAATAGTTTACGAGCAAAAAGTTTTGAACTTATATACGCTTATGTAATAAGCAGATCATTCAGCTATAGAAAAATTCATTTCCTTTACATAAGGCAGCTTCACATTGTAGTAAAAATTTAATGTACATGGTAGTTTTCAACTTCTTGTAAAATGGCGGCATTACTTGAAGATTTTGCAAGAAGCGCGTATCTAGTTTAGATATATTAAGTCCCGTGGTAAAAATCTGCAGCTGAACATAATGCTCTCTTTATGTTTTGTCTATTTAGAGATTTATAATATTGTTGTGTCTAGGACGAAGGCAAAGGCATGCAGAATATAAGTTCAAATGTATAAAATGTTGGAGAAGCTACAAAAATACTTCAAGCCTCAATCGACATATGAGCTACCAATGTCAAGTGCTGCCAAAGTACCAATGTCGCTTTTGCTATCGACCAATTCGTCTTCAATTTGCCCTTAGGAATCATGAAGAGATCTGCCGACGGAAAATCTAAGTCAAAATACACTTTTACACTAACCTTAAGTGAAATTTTTGGTACCGCCAATCACACGACGCCGGGTGGGAATTCACAAACTTTGGGAATAAGTGCTGCTTATTCTCGGAATAACTATTCACCCTTATTCCGGGTAATAAATGTTATTCCACCCCAAATTCAGAAACATTTTTAATTTCTGGAATAGGGTGGAATAACTTTAGTCCCGGAATTAGACTTTATGCCAAGTTCTCCAGTTGCCCCACCGAAAACGAAGAGCGGGACTTTTGTCCCATTCATTTCACATTCACAATTTTACATTCACAATAGGTAAACATAGAACATTTATTCATATTAATTACTAATTAATATGAATAACTAATTTAGTAAAACTAATTAACATCAACACATATATGACTCCACTTTCATTCAGGTGTCAGGTCAGAGGTCACAACCTGACACTACCAGAACTCCAAATCAAATCAATCATAGCGCATACGATCTCACATTATCGTTAAAATGTTGAAGCAACAAGGAAGGGCAATGAAAACTCCAGCTACTGTGACGACTCTTGCCCTTCCAGAAACTGCTCCTTTAACAGCACGAGGCTCTACTCGACCATTTCCATCGCCAGTTTTCAAAATCACTAAGCTTATCAAGATTGTGCTTTGTTTTGATTACAACTCTTACGTTATTACATGACACAAATAATGGCACAGTTGTCATCCCCTATGGAGTAGTCATGTGGGTCAGAGTACTCACATCGGGGTAGGTCAAACAGGTCATGGTAAAATGAAAAAGAAGAAAACTGTTAGGAATAGTGGCTTATTCCTAGTAAGAGGTAGG
>VYYI01003032.1:0-13175 GCA_021029175.1 Bilobella aurantiaca | reverse complement strand
CTGTGTGTATGTATGCGTAATGTGTGTGTGTGTGTGTGTGTGTGTGGACGTGTTTGTAGAGTTTATGGGCAAGTGAAGTGAATTGTATTCATTCATCATCTCTCCAGAGCCCTTTGTACGAACATTGAGTCACATAATGTAGGAACATGCTTAGGCAAATGGTTAGTACTGAGGTCAAAGAGGAGGCTCAACACGCCTCTACACAAAGCGATTGTTTTCTAGCTTTTTGGATTTCCTTTTTTCCCCAAACGTATTTGCCCCTCGTTTGGATTTTCCACACAAATCCATGTATGCATATATACATACATTTAACCAGGAACCTTATATTTACATTCTACTAATAATAATATTAAATGTGTACCTCGCATAGTCTCTCATATAACTGGAGGGAACTCCACGGCTGCACATATATACTACGGATGGTGGTGATTATACTCTCCTTTTTCGGAGAAGGTGTCACAATCTGTGTTTTTTGGGTTGAGAGGGATGACGACGAGGGTTTAAATAGCCGTAGAGTGGCACTCTCGTGGGCCCTTCTCTGCAGCATTTAGGTAATGCGGAGGTTTTTGGGTGGACAAAACGGCTATGGATGTTCGGGTGACGAGGGATCGCGTCATGATGATTACTTTTTGATTCAGGCGGCGTGTAACATGAAGAGCCTCTCGTATGGAAAGGATGCATTTGTAATCAATAGCTACAGGCCGCAAGGTCCGCCCAATTCTAATTCCACTGTCTGGTGGTGTCTAACTGCACTACTACCACACCACAAGACAATGCCCGACGGTCTGGGGCAATCCTTCCTGATCTCTTGTTTATGCACTCGAGCTTGCTAGTAAACTTGTCAGGGCTAATTTAGACGGGAAAATAATTACTATACTACACTGGACTGAGGGGAATGGATGATTTTTCTCAGGGAGGAGGCGGTTGGGGAAAAAGTAGTAGTAATTGGAGGGTTGTGTCCTGATTGTTTGTTTGATTTAAGAAGATGGAGAAAACGGAGGATTCTTAATATCTTGTCTACCTTTTGACGTTGCTTCACCAGGGAAGTCACCGTCGGGCAGGGGGCTCACATCCTTCCCCGTCATTCGTGAAGGGCTGCTGGGTAAGGGAACGGGGCCGGTGGACTACACGCGCTATGTCCGACGCTACTCCAACTCGGCCGAATGTGGCTATCAACAGTGCCGGGAGCTGAACTACCGGGAGCACTTCCACTGTCTGGACTGCGGGGAGGGCACACGTGTCTTTGTCAAGAAGGAGGAAATGATCCGGCACTTCAAGTGGCACAAGAAGAGGGATGAGTCTCTCCAACATGGATTCATGAGGTATCATCATAAGTATTCAGGCATGGCGGCATGTATGTACGCCTGCGTGTGTGCGCGTATCTTTGCATGTCTGTGTGAATTCATCCAGTTTGCTCAGGTCGTGTGCATGCGGGGATGGGTGCTTGGTATAGGGTTGTAATTAGAAAAATTGTTTCACGATATCCATGTCGTACTATAATAATTTATGTTGTACTTGGTTATTACAATGCGTTACGTAATCTCACGCACTCCCTGGTAAACGTCAATATTTCATTTGCCCAGATAAACTTTGGATCGTAATAAACTAAATATTGTAAATTCTTCCATTTTGAAACGTTTAAAGTATAGGGTGTATGTGTGTGTTTGTTCGTGGAAGTATCCATGCTGTGTGTCCATGTGTGTGCGCGTGTCCATCGGGTTGTGTGATGTACTTTTGCAAAGTCTTCTGAACTGGTTGCTTGATTTCATCCTCATATAATATTTTCCCCCGTGCTCTTTTCTCTTCACACACAGATACTCTCCCATGGATGACTGCTCGGACCGCTTTCGAAATTGTACCCATAATCGAAAGCAGACTCATTACCATTGTCTTCAGGTGAGATAATGCCTCTGCTAACCGTTAGCTTCTCCCTTCAATGAATAGTAATGATTTTACCACTCGCTCCTTCAACAATCAACCAAGAGTTGTCGCCATTTCCTAAGGCTAGGGCGGCCTAAAGTCTACCACTGCAACTACTACTACTTCTACTGCCACAACTGCTAGCATGTGGCTATTAGATATTGCCGCCTGGACGGATGACTAACTATCCCTATCTGCTCCCGTGTGTGGCTCCTCGCGCTTTTTCACACATGAAGGGACTACACACACACGCACATGTGCTCGCAACTACCTCCGACCTCTGTCCGTGTGAGTACGTATGTGCGTGCGTGTGTGTGTGTGTGTGTGTGTGAGTAATGTGGTGAAAAAATCCTCTTGTTCCTCACATGTGATTAACAGATAATAATGTAACAAAATTGCTGCTCGACTCTCCATACGGATGAATAATCTCCCCTCCCCGAATCCCTTTCGTCCTCTTTTCGCACCATCTCATCCACCACCTGATGATAAACAAGGGAATATTATAAGTTATAAGGTAGTTCGAATTCCTCAGTGTAGTAGAGAGGAGATGGAGGGATAGGAGCTTCCCACTTTAAATTATACCTTCAATTCTGCCCTCCGCACACTCTCCTCCATGAGCCAGACAGACAGTATAGCCCAGAGTAAAATAATAGTTGTGAAAAGTTGGAGGGATTCGAGCACAAATTGAGCAAATACACAGTTAACCCGGAGAAGAATTCACGTTAATTAATCATAGAAAATTAAGCTTGAGGAGGAATAAAATTTTTACATCCCTGGGATACAATAGGCTTGTATAGCATTATATGTACGATGGTAAAAGGAATTGGAGTCGCAGAATTGGCGAGAGGAGAGGGAAAATTTTATTGTTTATACACTCCGTACGTATTCCTTTTCGGTAATACATATTAATAGGAAACTCAGCTGTGTAGCCTCATTGTAGGGATAATGAGTTCAGAGTTTTTCTTGCACACTGGAAATTCCTCATGTGAATAAATGGGTAGGCCGGTACGTGTGCGAGTATATGTGTCGTCGTCTCTTCTGTCAGCTATGCGCCCTATATATTTATCATTTAAATTCAGAGACAGGAGAGCTGTGAGAGACAAAGAGATTTAGCCCGTCGCCCCGAGTGATGAGGGACAGCTTGCAACTGTTTGGTCCATTGATTTGAGGGACCATGTGGCTATTATAGGTAAACGGAGAAGAAGGGAGTTGTTAGTCATTTCCAAAAGGGATGACACAAGGGTGTGAAATGCATGGAGGGAGGTATTATGCATTGTAGCGATTGTAGCCGTGGTACAAGTAGTAGTAGTAGTACAGAGTCATGTAGAGTAGTCATAGCTGATGGTAATGAGGATGATGAAGATATGATGAGGACGATACTCGGAGTGAAAAATCGTTATGTAGAGGAATAATTATAATAGGGGGAATAATTGACAAAAATATAATGACGGTAAAAAATGTGGCAGTGATTAATAGTGGAATTTTTTGATTTGCTCCAAACCATATAGGATGGATGTGAGAAGGTGTACATTAGCACGTCGGATGTGCAAATGCACGCGAATTACCATCGGAAAGACTCGGCGATCATCCAAGAGGGATTCCAAAGATTTCGCGCGGCAGAGGATTGCGGGGCCGATCACTGCAGCTTCAGACACCAGAGAACAACTCACTTCCACTGCCGAAGAACCTCCTGCTCCTACACATTTAAGAATAAAGCTGACATGGGTATGATAATCCACGGGAAAAATGGGATAATGATGTGAAAATAGCAATGATCCTTGAGGGCTTCTTGATAGTCTTGTCTGTGTATGTTCGCAATAGTACCCGTATTCCTGTGTTTGTATATGTAGTGTCATCACTTTTGTCAAGAGTATGTGTGACTTTAAATTATTAGATGTTCTAAAGGCTTCCTATCCTCGCACTCCCGCATCATCGGAACGGCTGGTGTTGGTGAAGAGAGCGAGAGAGAGAGAGAGAGAGAGAGAGAGATTTTTTCTCAAAGTCATGGAAACGGCGTTGCTGTAAATACGCACAATTTACACAAGCTTGACTCGCGGATACGTATATATTATGTGATGGGAATGGTGCAGCAGTAGTCCTGGTTGAGGTTGGTGGTATTGGTGGTAAAAACGAGATGAGTTTCTTGTGCAGGTTGAACAAGCCGAAGCCGAATAGTAATTCCACTAGGGTTAAGAGAGTGGGAAAAAAAGTTGTATGCATCATTGTGCTTATATAAGCATTTGGAATGCTTACGCTGTGGTGGTAGGTGGGAGTATGTAGAGTGTGCAGTGTATGCGTGAATTTTAGATGGGTGCGAGGGAGACAGGGATGGGGAGGACCGAGACAACTCGTTCCTCCGCGTCGCGCGTATGGCGTATGCAGTGGAGCGGGAAGGGAAAGATAGAGATAAGAATGAAGTATAAAATATGATTATGTTCCTCAAACTCAACACCAGCCTTCCAATGCGGCAATTATGGGACGGTGATGCTTTTATATTTGACTAGTATTTAAGCACTGTGTAATTTATGGTTGTATACTGATTCCCTTCTTTTATCATCACACTCACACACGCTTATACCGTCGTTCTTCGTCGCTGTTGTCAGGAGATTTTTTCTCTGCGAAAAAAGCGGAAATGAATTTTTTCGCTCTCCGCTTTTTCCTCCATTGTGCGCATATAGATGTGCGTATGTGTGGGTTCGTGCTTTGAGTGCGTATGTGTCTTACATTAACTTGTTGCTTTCTCCCTGACTTTTTTTATTTTATTTTCACACTCGCTCCTGATTTTTCCTGTTGAGCTCTTTATACTTTATTTATTGCTGTCATGTATGCACGTCTGATGATGCTGATGACGTCCGTCATGTAGTTCCCCCATGTTCGCGCACCAGCAGCCGACTAATTTTTCCCTGTATTTTAATCCACAGAGAAGCACAAGTCGTACCACATTAAGGATGAGCAGCTGAACAGGGACGGCTTCAAGAAGTTTATGAAACACGAGGCGTGTCACTATTCGAATTGTCGCTTTTCGCGTGTCTGCAACCACATTCATTGCATTCGTGAGGGCTGCAACTACGTCCTTCATTCCAGTGGACAACTCTACTCACACAAGGTGGGTCTCTCCTGTCTTTCTCATCTTTCCATCCCTCCTCACACACACTACTCCTCTTCAGCACTGCGCGCCGACATGAGGAATGGAGAGGGATGAGCAATGTTATTTTGCATGATACCCCGACGCGTCCGCATACCTTCAGGGAGCTGTGCAAGATGCAAGAGTATAGGAGCGGAATGTCGAAGGTTCTGCTCCTGGTGGCCTCTTCACAGAGAGCCCTGATAATCATGTCGCCAGTCGGTCTATGATGAATGATACTAGCGGCGGTTGGAATAATCAATAATTATTGCTACACATTCCACATCCACAAAGTTTTTTAGGGAAAAAGAAATAATCGCATTGGACGACGGGTAGAGTGCCAGTCCGGCCTTGAGGTACAAGCTAATTTATATTCGTTCGGTCCACCTACGACAACTAATACCTGTTTTTTTCACACAAACATACTTGAATAGTTTCCCCGCATTCCGACATTGAAGTCAGGCCCTCTGATAGTACATATTACGGTGAGTAGTTGTGGGAAAAGTATGGGATGGGTCGAGTTTGTATTTTCCTTCAGGAGAGACTGCGAGTGATCCAAGCGCGTAGCACATGACGGCAGCCGGTCATTTTCACCTGGTTTGCACCAAAGTTTGCGGTTTAATTTGTGAAAAGTCTAAGAATCAGCATGGATCCGCTCCGAGTGGCTTAGGTGCGTGGAATTAGGGATGATTAATTAATAAGGCCAAAGGACTTTTGCGAGGAAGATTGAAGTGGAGACGATCGGGACTGCTCTTGCTGTTGCATTTCAAACAAGTTTAGAGGCTAAACTAACATGTTTATGAACCCATAGGAGAGTGAGGGATGACCAGCATGAGCATGGGAAGGTAGGGAGCAGGCGAGGAATGAGAAGGCATGTGTGACGGAATTATTATGAGAGAGGGGCCTCTGAGGCATTCTGGATGATGCATCGGGGAACCATATAATAAGGAGTTTGTACTAGTAGTAGTGATGAGTAGGCATGCCACGGGTCGCGCGGTCCTCCTAACAGTAAGGAGGAATTGTTATTTGTTGGTCATAATTTCTATTGCAATGCATTGCACCTGATTCGGATAAGGAGTTTTTCAAGGCCCTCGCCCAACTCCCCTCCACAACTAACTCACTAGATCAGTCGCACTCTCAATAGTTGGGCTCCTGATGCGAGACTTGGCCCGCCCTTTGCACTCAGCTCCGTGTTTTTGCTCATTAACCATAATCGAATGCCTAGTTGAGCCTGGGTGAGTGAGGGAGCAAACAGGAGCGCACAAATACTTTCCATTTCTCTCATTTGACGTAATAATCGGTTCTGATTCCTTTGCATTTCACCCGTCCCATTTTACCTTTCATCCAGTTTGAACGAGATTATCAACCATTTTAATGCAATTGCCCCTGGCTACCCCGCATTGGAGATGAATTGTCTGTGCGCGCTTTGAGTAAGCTTAAATGTATTGAAAGGGCTTGATGATGAAGAGGAGGAGGAGGAGGAGGAGGTTAATGCTGGTGGTAGGGGTGACTCATTTAAGAGTGAACGTAAATATAGTGTAAGGGCTTGATGATGATTATGATGATAGTGGGGTGACTCATTTGAGAGTGAAATAAAGTTGTTACTTCACCCATTTATGATTACTTATGATTGCATTACGTTGTTTTCCACACAGCGGAAGCATGAGCGGCGAGACTCGGAATTGGCCTACCGAAAATTCAAGTTGGCCCAGAGTCTGATGAGGGGTACCTTTGGCGCAGAGTTGACAGCTTTAAATGTCGGGGATTCCTTCATGAATGCGAGCAAGTCGGAGGAGGAGAACAGCCGATCCTCCGCGACGGTGACATGCCCCTCTGGATTCTCGAGTAAACTATACGATAACCCTTTACTTTGGTGGAGTCATCGTGCGACATCCATCCGGTCCAGGAGCAACATATGCCCGTGTGTGAGCGGCATAGACCATATCCCCCACCACATCATCATTGGTGCACACACATATATCTCTGCCGAAGAAATTCTTAAATAAGGGAAATCCATCGTCGTCGTATCCACTTTGGATCATATAGATGAGTAGAACAAGTGAAGAATTTTTGGCTTCTGGGGCTTTATTGTGACTGAGAGAAGGGAAGCCAAGCGGTAGAGTAACAGTTTGGGTCGGAAATATCTTCCCATCAAATCTGTGACCGATGAGGAAAGGTGAATAGCTCCACACACACTCACACGCAACTATTCCCATCATCTAATGCAGAATGATGGGCAGAAAAACTCAAGGTGGTTCTTGGTTGACGGAGGAAAATAGCCATAAGAAATATTTTTATATAAAGAACAAGTATTATGAAATAGTTGAAAAAAATCAACCCCTTTTTCTACAAAAACTATGTGTACTGTACTATATATATGTATATATAGTGAGAGATGAGGGATAGCTGGTAGCTACGCAGCTGGTTACTCAGGGAATATTATCGGAGGCGATGGTTGTTGTCGTGGCATTGGCTGAAAAGCAGACTCATCCCCCCTTCCCTCTCCTATAATGCCCAAAGTTCCCGTTTTGATATCGAAAGGGTTGATGATGAGAGTTCCTAACTTGTGTAATTCTTTTTCATCATCAAAAGTCCAGCGCAAAAAGTGTGAGGGAGCACATATAACCACCGGCCTTATGGTCCGGTATGAAAGGGTACAGAGAGGTGGGGACGGCAGCGGATAGTATAGATATACATACGGGAGTATAGCATAGCACATAGTAGGGTAACCGCTCGGAGCTCCGGGACGCATATGTACACACACATGATGGACATGGGAGAATCTTTGAATTGGTGCAAAAAAGGCTTTCCAAATTGAATTGAGTTGATATAAAAAACTCTGTTTAAACAGTTACGTCGCCGTCGTCTCACATTGGGGGAGCACCAGAGAGGAGAGGAAGGAGAGAGAGATGAAGGAAGTGAATAAAAGTGAAAAAGCGGGTGATATTAAAATCCTACATAATAACTTATAATATGGCCCCCTTTGTCCCCACAGCCCCTTCTTCCTTCCTATACGTTAAATACACACACACACACACACAGTCTATTTTTCACAGACCAAAGAAGTCGGAGTGTAAGAGTTGAGAGAGTTAGAGAGGGTTTCTCTCTCTCTCTCTCTCTTGGCCCATAAATTAAGTGCAAATAATAAATTGATCTTCCATTGTACACACACACACACACAGACGTACACATACACAAACTACCACAACTCTTCTCTCTCCTCCTCTAACACTATCTCAAATACCCTCCATGGTCGTCCGGACTTACACTTGGTCTGATCAAAAAGTAGAAAAAGCTCTAACCCCATCAGGACTAGGTCACCCTTTCCTACACGTGGAAATGTGCAATATTTTGTCCTCTAATCAAGAGCAACCCGAGTTTTGTCCCGTTTTCAACGCCCAGAATTTATGTCATAAACTGGGGGAATACACACACATATATGAGTGCATATGTAGTGCATGCACGAAGGGGCGAGCGCCGTGGGGCCGCTGCGGTGCGCAGTGTGTCCCACACTGAAAAGAAAGACACAATTGTACCTTTCTGAATTGGGGTCAGGAATACAGAAGGAAAATATAGAGACATAAACTTTATAAACAACCAGTCAAATGTTTGGATTCCTCATGATCAGGAGAAGAAGACAGATTCATCCCATTGCACTGGAGTAGGAAGGAAGTAAAGAAAGGATTCGGGCTTTTTCCCAACAGAAATATATATTATACATCTACACATTACTGCGATTGTAATTCGACCCTTGCCTGCTCTTTGAAAAGCTAACGGAGCGCGACGCTATTATGAAGCGAGAAATATTGAATTAATTACAATTCCAACTGTCTGCCCCCCCCCCTCTCTCTCACTCGCATTTTTCCACTCAGCTCAATTCAACTCCAATATTTTACCCCATTTGCAATAATAGATGGAAAACAAGGTGAAATTCAACACGGATGATGACGACCATATATACTCCTTTCAAGCCGAGCGGCTTCTCCCATGTTTCACACGCTCTTTCCTATAAGGAAAACCCGACCAGAGTCTACGGCATGCGCTTCACAAAGGGACAAAATTGATACTTTCTGAATTCAAAAAAAAAACATCAAAATGCGGTCAAAATACCCAACCTAAATAAATAATGAAACTTTCCCGTCGGAAAGGATGATTTTTCTTGAGTCCGTTGCTACTTTGAGAACGAAAGTAGGGGGCGGGTCTCCGTTTGGTCGGAGGTAAAAGTTACTACAGGACTGATTGTGAGCGATAAGATACTAACCTGTTGCTTTGGGCTTAGCGGATGGCTTCGTTATATTTGCAAGCCCATGAACAGGGAAAATACTGTTGTTGTTGTTGTTATTGTTATTATTAATATTGTTACTACTAAGCTGTGACTTGTTCGCCGAGCCGGAGGATATTTGATGCTGCTGAACGAGATTATTGATACTTGCATAGCTGAGCGGGTTCACATTCAAATTGAGGCTTGATGGACTGCCGCCGTTTGTCCCGCTGCTACTACTCCCATTATTGTTGTTGTTGTTGTTACTGTTCTGGTTGGATCCCATTCCGTCCGGGTGTACCGCATTGGCACTTTGAGCGGCCTGTGTGACAGATTCCTGCATGGCAGCCAAGAGTCGAGCCATATTCTCGGGTAACATCATCTAGAGTGTATCAAAAACCGTAAGAGATGAGAACCCACACATGAAGCACATATTCACATACATACATATGTAGCAGTCTGTAAAAATACATATTGCCCACATATAAATATCCTCTAGCTCATAAGGGTAAACATGGGGCAATCACATGAGTGCAATTTGGGAGAGTTGCCCGCAAAATCCAAAGTATTTAACGAGATCACAACATGATACGATACAGAAGATTCTCAAGACAAATATTTTACTTTGTCACCGAGAAAACTCAATAAATTTCGGTCTCTTTCAATGGAAGACCATGTGTGTGTGGTGGAGAGAGGTATCTTTCGTAGCCAGACTAAATGACACCGATTCACGTCGTTGTTCCCCATCATCTTGCATACATTTACCGCACTGTCGTAGCAAAAGAAGAAGCAGGAGTAACAAGCCCACACAAAGGTGACACCGCCAACATTAGCACAGGGATAAACATATAACTTTTCCCCAAAGGGAATCACAGACACCCAGAGAGATATATTCACACAGAAGAGAGTGAGACATGCCACCAACACCGCAAGGGGAAATAGAGATCAGGGGAGTAGAAAAAAATAATTAAGATACACGATCTCGTGAAAAATCCCACATTTCCCTTCCACATTTCCTCCGTTTTCATTGCAAAAAAATATTTATGCTCTCTCCCTCCATTCCCTCCTCCCTCCACTTGCATCTGTACTCACTCTGTAGACAGAATTAAAATTCCTCAAATACATCACACTGAAATGTGGAACGACGGAGAACGATACGGGATAAACAAGCGAGAGAGACAGGCTGCGGCGGTTTTACGGCAGAGTGGAAAAAAATACTCTCACCACAGTCTCCCTAATGGCCACCCTATATCTTCACAATAATTGCAGTCGCTCCTCATCCTTTATTTCCATCTTTCACTCACCCTTTCGCTGGAAAATCCAACGGCGCGGGGTTGCCGTCCGAAATAATTAGCTTTCTATCAGCCCCAATGCACTTGCCATACTGCATCCACTGTATGCCTGCCTGCCAGCCGTCCTCATCTCCTATGCTTACTGCTACCACACACACACACACACACACAAATTCACATTTACAACGTAAAACGTCTCCCCCTAAAGCTCCTTATGTCTTTTAAGCCCCGCTTTTCCCCCAACTATGACAAATGTGTCGTCAGGTGCAGTGTGGAAGAATCTCCCTTATTCACCACATGCTTTTTCTCATTACACGAGAAAACTTACTGTCCGGTCCGTATTTTTATACACACAGCCATGAACACACACATACACATTAACTAAAGAACGACGATATAACTGGAACTTGGGATGCCTGCTGGTGCATTTCAAATCCCCGGCCACGGCTCAGCTCAATTATTCTGTACACAAATTAACTTTCTAGATTTACCTTGAGCTCACCACAATGCTTAAGAAACTGATACTCTCTGACTAGAGGCGACCTCTGAGTTGTCGTCGTCAGTGACTGAAAACCGGAACAAATAGTGAAGCATTCCCAAGTTTCTCCCACGCAGTTTGACTTCACCATCGTCCTCGAAAACATTAGGCTAACTATTCCGATTTGCTCAGGAGGCCAATTTAGTCACTTTTGAGCTAAAAACAATGCGGGACTGTGGATGGGTTAGTTGGTCGGTTCATTGGCACGAGACTTCTGCCGCGCGACGTTTAACGTAAAAATATCAAGAGGACCATCTGATGAGCCGACAGGCACAACCCTTGTTTTCCCTTCTTTCCGCTCAGTGGTCCTTCCTTGAAAGAAAATCGCGAGGAGGAACGGAAATCTTCGTCATCATCACTATCACGATACTTCTCTGAACTCAAAGAACAAGTTTGTTATTTCCCGCAGTGACTCTCTCTCTCTCTATCTCGCTCGCACTCTCTCTGTCTCTTTCACCCTCTGCTACCATTGTAGCAGCTGATGTGTCTATTCCAAAACATAATGGAATATTATATGGCTCCTTACCGTGTGGTAGAAGCACAAACGCTCACACGCACGGACGGAATCACACAATTATACACATACACACACCACTATTAAAATTATATATATGGGATCACGGCCTCGGCGTGGATGTCAAAGTGTGAGCATAAATCTTCATCAAAATTCCTTATCACATCACAATGTATTTGCGCCGGCTCCCATTCAATGTATTCTAATTTCTCAAACTAATTCCTCTCCATCAGAGTGTATAATCTACAAGACTGTTGAGGTTTGGCTTATACAGCCTATAATTCACTTTGGCGGAATCCGGCCGGGTTCGTAACTACTACTAGTACTGCTACTAATACTGCTGCTACAGCGCCACAGCAATAGCACGGGCAGCGGCATAGGAACGAAAACAACACATACTCTCACAGCAACAAATGAAACCAGTGAGGCAGACTTTTTTTAAAATGATGAAAAATGAAGACTGCCAGTCAGAGGATGGTGCCAAATCCTAAAGTATAGCTGTCCCGTCGTTTCTCCGGATGTATACGACCGGATGAATCCAATAAGTAGGGATCACACACGAGTACGGTAACAGGCGCACACCACTACTCACAACAAAGTGTTACGCACACGCCAGAAAAGAGACATAGGGAAAGGGACATGCTATAACGGCAGAGAAGAGAGTGAAAATACCAAAAGTTTCAATCCTCATCCCTTCCACGGATACCTCTGTAAACCTCGTCGTACTATATGCTACCATCACCAATAGTGGAATTAGTAGTACGATTAATAGAATTTTCAGCCTGGTAGAATGTACTCAAATGGAAAATATATCATTCTAGGGATAAAAAATCCTCTCTCGCTCTCTCATCATCATGGACGTACGTCCAGCTGGGCTGGGCATTGAGGAGGCTTAAAATCGAATCCGACGAGGAGATTTATAATGGACACAAAATCCACATATATACAACCCAAATAAATACACGTATATCCCATCAGTGCAATCTCCACTCCGCGTCTGTCTCTGTCATATAACAAGCACCACCACCACCATCATCATCATCATCATCAGCAGCAGCAGCAGCAGCATGAGATGAACTACAACAAGCCTACGGCTGGCTAAACAATGGCCAGATGAGTTTTTTAGAACCTCACAACACACAACACCATCTCATCAGCCCCAAGGATTCACAGTGCCATAACTGAGGTAAAAATAAAAATCGGTACAAGTCTATTTTAGTTTAATGCTATATGCCTTGATAAGGAGACAGTCACTATACGGTCATGCTTCCACTGCACTGTGAATACTTACAGTATCATCATATACTCACGGTCATGTCAGAATTTATTATCAGTTTCATAGTACTGGAATAAATGCATCCCTGCATCCTCTCTCACAGACTCCAAATAAGATTATACAGATTCGTTTGATCTCTCAGGTCTTCATCCTTGTCAAACGGATATCATATCCATCCATTATTGTTATTGGTACTAATCATCTCCCCGCTTCTGTTCATATAGTTGAATCTACCTTCATTATACCACTA
>VYYI01003031.1:0-2500 GCA_021029175.1 Bilobella aurantiaca | reverse complement strand
CATCATCAACTGTAAACATCCCGTTTCTTGAAGAATCATCAATAATACAAATAATAGTCCATATAACCCACTCTCTTGGCAGATTTCCTCCTCCTCATCATCATCATCATTATCACCAGTACAAATGTCCACTTTGGATTTACCGTGTAGATTTCCCACCCAGCTAAACACTTTATCTTCACAACACTCTCCTCCTCATCATCATCATCATCATCAGCCAAACAACCATGCTCTGAACAAAACCGCCGCGCCGCAACTCAAGTTCCACCCCGCACCGCTCGCTCCATATCGCATAATATCGTCTTTATAGCCGAGCTCGCACTGTATAATACAGTAGAGTCCCCCTCATAAATATGCTGTTTTTGAATTTCCCACCAATTCCTTCTCCCCCACCCCCACCCCCACCCCCGAACAATGGCAAATGAGACAGTGGTAGGCAGACGGTCATAAAATTCCATTCTGTTCTCCTGTCCCGCCATAAACATCCCCCCTTCTGGATGAATCCATTCAGACGGGATAGGGGGCGGCGGGTTACAATTGGCTATTGGCTCTCTCTCACTCCCTCACAGTCAGGCAGGCAGACACACATAAACACAAGTCGCCATTGTCAAATATTGTTATTATTATTATTATTATTATTATTATTATTATTATTATTATTCTAGAATCATAATTGTCCCTGCTCCCATGATAGTCATTATAGAATGGGGAAAGAAATACAGTTTGTTATGCTGCCAAACTGACTCTGTACTATGGCGCACGCAGGACCTTAGCAGCTCATTTTCCCCGCCATAATCTCACCCACGATTATTATTATTCCCCTCCTTCCACACCATTACACCAGTCATCATCATCATCACCACCACCACCACAACAAGTGGCTCCACAATACCGACGCACCATCATCTTTGAACTCACTTGCTCACAAGTATACAAATCCCTCCGACAGCTCCATTCCCTATACATCACTTGGATCCAATGGGGAAGAAATTCTCAGGAAATTTCCCCTTATATATATATTTATATATATATATATATATATATATATGTACACATTGCTCAAAATAGTAATTATATAAATGACACAATTGAGACGACCCATCAATCCCCATCCCACAATAGTCATCACCACACTGCATATTGAACATTGCTCCATATCGCTATCTAGTCAACACCGCTACCATTGCAATAGCTGGGATATATAATGGGGGAAACATCCTCAGAAAATTCCACCACCACCGCCGCCGCCACCATCACCACCAAATCTCATATACAGAGACGTCCGTTCCAGTGACAGCAGCAACAGCCGTAGTAGTGACAGCAGCAGCAATACAAGGGCTACCAGTACCATCCCCAGCCCCGCCGCCGAGCCCTACAGACACAGATAAAACACAGCTCCCTCCCCACCGCAACAAGTTACCAGCACACAGCAGCATTTCATTTTCCATCGGAATGTACTACTAATATTCACCACCACGGAGCACCACAGCCATTTCCTCCATATGCACACACGCCAATCCGCTCATACTTCATATCCCATCGAGTCATACCCATACTACACATGCACACACACACGCACACACACAAACACACACACAACAACGTGGCTCAACATTATTCATATCTGAAATGAAAATTTTTCAACCTCTCACTTACTCATTCGCATATGTACACACACACACACACACACACACACACACATACTCTCACTCTATCAGTGCACAACACCACCACGGCCGGCCTGCCTCCACTTTACACAAACTCTCTGTCTCTTCTCGCATTATATGGCAATGACGGCAATCCTCCATTGTGAGAGAACATCAAGGTTTGTACAAGGCAGCACAGTTCACAGAAGTGAGGGATAGCGACAGAGAGAGAGAGAGAGAGACAGAATGATCATAAATTCATATGTATTAAATTCCAACAGGCAAAGCTGAAGGGGGTTGAGAAAATTTTCAGCCGTGTGTGGAAAAGCAGATGACGAAGAAGGCACACAAGACATAATAGTGTATGTAGGCTTTTGCCTTGCCTCCGAGTGAAGGAGAAGACGACGACGACGACGATGAGAAGACGCAGCATCAGCAGTATATGTAGCAAGTTTACTTACAGTGGGAGCCGTGGCAGGAGAAGGCAAAGAGAGTCAAGCTATTCCAGCCCCACTCCCCAAATAGGTAATACACACACAGAGACACACACACACACACACACACACACAAAGGCCAATGAAAATCTAGGGGGGAAAAGATGGCAAACATGAGACACATCAGCACAGAGGCATCCACCATACGCTCGCTCGTCGTCCACCGTCGCGGCCAACATCAACTACACAATACAACAATGGTTACCATTAGCTTTTTAAAGGGCTGCATGGGAATTCTATGGAATCCTTTTCCACTCTGTATATACTTCTCCTACTTACTCGATTCTCTTTTATTAAAAAAAAAGGAGGAGAAGAAGAGAAGAAAAAGAAAAAGAAAAGGTAAAATAAAAAAGAAAAAAG
>VYYI01003030.1:0-13182 GCA_021029175.1 Bilobella aurantiaca | reverse complement strand
TAGAAAAAAATGTCGGAGATACGGTAATTTCGAAATTTTAAATCGTTTCGACCATAAATTTTTCAAAATTCAAGTAACTAAAATTATTGTTTAAAAAATTTAATTTCTTTTAATACAAAATTTGTTTTGAAAATCGGTAGGAAATTACCAGGTAAAAAATCAGAAAAAATCAGCTATTTTATCCCATATTTCTAGTACTCATAGTATTTTCCAAAAACATCGTACAGAAACACCTACACAAAACCGCGAGCTCAATCAAATACTTAAAAATAAAATATCGTGAAGAACCTCAAATCAGCACGCACTAAAGTGAGCAAAATAAAAAAATTCATTAATAGCATCATTAATAATATTCATAATAAAATCGCATTCAAGCGCCAGCTCAAATGAGCACCAAAAATCAAAAAATCTTACCCAAACCATATACAACGCACAATCTCAAACAAAGACGGCAAAACAAAATATTGTCCACAAGTAGACGAACCGAATTGCACGCTCAAATTAGCAACAGCAAATGAAATAGTACAAAAAACCAGTGTACACACAAAATCTCGCCCAAAGGTCAGCATCAACAAACTGAATATCGCACAGAAACTTCCACATAAAAGCGCGCGCTTGCATCCGCATCAGAAAATAATATATCGTCCAGCGAAACAGGCATACAAAATTGCCCACTCGAATCAGCACCAAAAACTAACTATCGCACACAAACTTCCACATAAAAGCGCGCGCTGAAATACCCACCAGAAAATAATATATCGGCCAGAAACAGGCATACAAAATTGCACACTCTCAAATAGGCTCCAACAAATAAAATACCGCCCACACATAAACACACACTTGAGAGCCCCCTACAAAAACACACGCAAACAAGTGGACCCTCATAAAGGCGCGCACATATTATCTCGTCCTCCAAACGAGCGAAACAGACGAGCACCACCACCACCAAACCCAACATCTATACTCCTTATCACAACGAGCAGATGTAAGATCGCAGGTGGGCCACCACCCCCGCCTGCCTCTCCCACACACTCAATGCTCCTCTTTACCTCCCAGCACAGACCTCTTGGTGGTGGGGGGCGGGGTCAGTGAATTCAAGTATGGATTGAATGGGCTACTCCAGTCCTCCTAATTCATTCCCCCTCCCTCCTGCTCCACTCTCCCTTTCTCTCTCCTCGTCTCCGGCTCCCACTATTACCTCAGCCATGAATTAATCAAAGTACGCGGGCGAAGTGCTCTCCACAGAGTCCCGATCCCCAAAAGCCACTATACACTACTACCACTCCACGTTTCACTCCCTCCCTCCCTCCCTCCCCGTAGCAGTAGAACCAAAGGTACAAATAATAAAAAGCCATTACATTGACCAGAAAGCACCTTGGATTCTGTTTGGGAAACCATTTGAAAGATTACACTCTTCCCTGCACACATACACACACACACACACACACACACATAGACACACACACACACATCCACGCATACACAATCCGCCGAACATTCACACACTCAAATACATCCACACAGTTGCACCAAAGAAATGGAAACGAGCGGCTTCCCACTCTCACTTTCACATCCATGGTCTCCCTCCCTTCCTACCTCCCCTGCGGGAAAGGTGAAATAAAAATGCGAGTGTGAATGTGTATGAGTGTGTGTGTGTGTGTGTTTGGGTGTGTGTGTGTGTGCATGCATGTATTTGTGTGTGAGGCCCAGAGGTACAATCCCTCTCCCACCTCCTATTTCATTCCTTACCTACCGTTTCCGAGGGTGTGAATGCGTACGGGAGAGACAGCGGTTTGCGGATTTATGGGGGCATACCTTATGTGTATTTGGGGAACGCTCCTATACAAGCATTTCTATATGGGTTACAGGAACATCACCACATGTGAATATTTCCTCCTTTCCAGTATCCACAGTCTCCCGTCCGCCCATACTACTGTATACATGTATATACATATATATATATATATATTTCTCCAGTCATCCCTCGATGAGCCCAGCTGGATCAAGTCCACTACCGTTTTCCCTACAGCAGCCTTAACTTTATAAAGTCTTTTCCTCCGGACATGGGAAAGGAGGACCTATCACACTTACCCTTTTTCCCGTGAAAAATTCAAAGCTATGCAGTATCATAGCCTATCCCTCCCTCCCTCCGTACACTTCCTCCCTCTCTCTCACTCAGTTCAAGGCTCCTACTTGAGTAAGTCCCACTCACTCACTCACAGGTATACGTTCTCTCCATACTCCTACGACCACTACTTCTCCTACTACTACTACTACTACTACTACTACTACTACTACTACTGCTCCTAACTACGACGTTGAACAAGTCCTTGAAGGATCATCATTGGTCCTGGTTGGTGAAAGCCGAAGCGTGTATAATACATATATGCATACAAAGATCGATTGACTATAGAAGGAGTCGGGAAAGTATGGATGTGTATGTGTGTGTGTGTGTGTGTGTGTGTGTGGCTGTTTGAAGTGTTGGTGAAAGCCGAAGCGTGTATAATACATATATGCATACAAAGATCGATTGACTATAGAAGGAGTCGGGAAAGTATGGATGTGTATGTGTGTGTGTGTGTGTGTGTGTGGCTGTTTGAAGCGGAGAAAGTTGGAATGGAGAAAGTATTAGAAGAGAGATCCTCTCTCTCTCTCTCGCTCTTCCGTGAGTGCGTCTATGTGTCACAGAGGTAGGCCCGAACTGCTGTGTATGGATACGGAGGGGAAAGCGAGAGGGAAAGTGGTCGTTGATGACGACGAGCTGCTATACGAATTCGCTGTGTATATGTGTGTGTGTGCGCGCGACAGTATAAGTTTGTGGATGTATGTGTGTGTGTGTGTGTATGTCTGTCTGTGTGATTGTGTGTGTGTGTGTGCGTGCGTGTGTGTATTTATATAGGAAAGATTCAGCTGGGCTACGGTTGCTAGCTAGCAAATGGAGAGTTTCCCCTCTGCGCCTGTTCTTACTTCCTTCCCTCGCCTNTGCGCCTGTTCTTACTTCCTTCCCTCGCCTACTCTTCTCTCTCACTCTCTCGCTCTTTCGAGGCAAAACTTACTCTTGCGGAGGATTGAAAAGGCTCAAACGACTCGAACAATTCCTGGCAGATAGAAAGCATTTTCACTTGCTCTCTCTCTCTCTCCATCCTTCTATATTTCCTTCCCCCTTCAACCTGTGGTAATCACTGTGCTTCACCTTTGTACACACACACACACACACACAAATACATATAAAAACATATACATTCATATATACACACATTCATAAACTCGGCTTTCCATAAGGACGGAGTTTGGGAAGGTAGTTGGGAGTTGGAGTGAAAGTCGGAGGGGAAGGAGATCTCGTGACGGAAAGGGGATGTTAGTCAATTTTTAATAACCGGAATAATCCCACGGTTGTAAACTCCATTCCAACAACAAGTAAGCGGAGGAGGGAGGGGTTCAACCCGGAGCAACATTCTCCGCTGGTCAACTCAACTTCCCACCAGCCACGCACTTTGAGTTCGTGTTGGACAAGTTTGGCACGCACGGGCCACATATACTTTTCTTCGTACATACTGGGCTGCTGCTGCTACTGCTACTGCTGCTGCCTTGAGGCGAACAAGAGTGAAAGTGGAGTTCCAGAGATTGGCCGGGACTGACAGCGGAGTTGGGGACGGGAGGTGATGCAGTGCTGGTAAACCGAGCGGATGTGTGCCACTTATTGCCCCATCCCCGACTCCAGTCAGTTCTTCGGACTAGTTAATTATTCAGCCCACTGTGAGTGCTCATCCAAGGATTTTACTATTATGGAGGGCGAGGGTTGGCGGGGACTAATGGAAATCCTCCGTGCTCATAATCCTCCGGCCGTTGGACAGTTATGTAAGGTAGTGGGCTGAGTATAATGACGGTCGTTGTTGGGCAGGAAAAAAAGAAGAGGTTGAAGAGGAAGACGGAGGATCTGAGAGAAAAGTGCGGCGGGGAGGGGAGTGGGATTTGTCAGAGGAGGAGGACAACGACGACGACGACGACGGCAACAGCAACAACAAGGACATTGAGACCCTTCCATTATCTTTGAAAGACCTTACAACTCCTCCCATACAGATATAGTTGGGAGAGGTGGGTGGGAAAAGCTGGGGAAAATCCCCATTCAAGACCGTGTTTTACGAGGCAGTGGTGAGGAAGGGATTTGAGGAACGGCTCGGCCTCACAGTGTGGGACAGCAGAGGAGGACGGAGAGAGGGTTCTGCTGTGGGAACGTATTAAATACGCTGGGAGTTTGAACTTGTGCCGAGGAGCTGTGCGGAGGAAATAATCATAAAAGGATATGTATGTACATACATATATGTCATATATGCGGATGCGTGGGGAGGAGTGTATATGAAATAAATTGAAAAGTTAGCCAAACTTAGAGTATCTGGGCTTGGATAGCAGCAAGTGTTTCTTCGCGGGCTGTTTGTTGTGTGTGCACCCTGGTGCGGTGCCCAAGTTCTGTCAAGCTCCCTTCTCCACTGCATCGCTCACGGTAAGGGCAAAAGGGAATGGAAGTTTTATAGTATTTATACATTCTATTTGTTAATGGAACCGTGTGGGTTTGGTTGGGTGTAACTCATACTCTACGTACTTGAGTTCTCCAAGTTCAAAGGAGAGCGGGGTGGGGGCAGGTGTGAGCACGTGTGCGCACCTGATGATGGGGTGCAAAGTGTTTGCTCGTTAATGGCAGCAATCGTAGTGGGTGTCTGTAAATTTTTCAGTTTGGTCTGTATGTATTTACGTGTGTGTGTGTGTGTGTGTGTGTGTGTGTGTGTGTGTGTATATGCGTTTGTACATATGTCATTTGCCTGGGTATCTATGGCACTTGGTGCAATTGCGCGTTTGCGGGTGAAGGAGTCTGTGTATTTTTGACCCTGTGTGTCGGTGTGCCTGTGACAACTGCGAGTCTGAGTATTTGTCCGCGTGAAATTTTGCGTTTGGGTGTCATTGTGCGTCTGACCCTGTGTATAAATGAGCGTGTGTAAGTTATTGTTTGTGTAATTCTGCATGTATGTATGAGCGTTTGTGTGTGTGTGTGTGTGTGTGGATGCGTCTGTCTGTATGAGCGTTTGTGTGTGTGTGTGTGTGTGTGGGTGCGTCTGTCTGTATGAGCGTTTGTGTGTGTGTGTGTCTGCACGGCTGTGTTTGGGTGCGTCTATTTGTGTGAGCGTTTGTGTGTGTGTGTGTGTGTGTGTGTGTCTGTATGGCTATGTTTGGGTGCGTCTATTTGTGTGAGCGTTTGTGTGTGTGGGTGTGTCTGTCCGTTATGAGTATTTGTCGGAGTGTGTGAGTGTCATTACCCCTTTGTTGTGCATGTTGTATGTTTGAGCCGAGCATATTTTCCTGTGTGTAGCATCGTAGCATATGACAGCGAGTGGTGGCGCGACCCTGGTCGGGCATCCATTCATTCCGTAAGGGAATGCGTGTACACCAGGCCGTAGCATGTGTTTATTGTGTCCGCGGGTTCCTCCGCAACACTTGGATGGAGGTATAGTTTTTAATTATGTGTCCACACGTGGTTATTTGAAACGTGAGTGCTCATGCCTGCCTTCCTATATGAGCTCATACATCGTCTTTGTCCCGGGCGCTGACGCCCATCCATTGTTTCACCCTGTTTGAGCCCATGTGTGCGTGCTGAGAAAATGGAAGTGAGAGGGGGATAGTGGAGAAAGCATTGGAGAGGAAAATTAAATAACGCCTGTTATTTTTTCCTCCTCCTCTTCCTCCTGGCTCGACTCCTTCTACTTCCTTCTATCTCGACAGGATAGAGAGAAATCTTCTCTTCCGTCCACATCATTCCGTGCCACCCAGCCGTGCCGTCCCCCACACCCCATCACTATATACCACCCCCACAGTTTCATATGTATGAGGATCTAAAAGTCTAATGTACTCCCATATATTTTTATACATATATATATATATATATATATATATACATATGTATTCATATATTTTCTTCTAACCCTCAGGATACGTCCACCGCAGGAGGGGTCCCTAGGGGTGTGAGCCGCGTGTGGTTCCTGCTGAAGGGAAGACGGCAGCAGTAGCAGCAGCAGCAGCGTGATGACGACGCTCCATCTCCTCATCCTACTTTGGGTCATTCTCGCTCACTGCTCCACTGGTGACACGAAACGTAAGTCCCTCCAGATTCTCATTATTACATTTTACAAAATAATATATCAACTAAATTATGTTCCCATTAACCCCACACTCGGCACGTCCTTCATGGGGCATTCCATAATATTTTTCCGACCCACACATCCTCCGCCCTCATTGCGCCATGGTGATCCTAGTAGGCCAGCAGAAGCTATATGGTTGTTTCCCCCTCTAATTGGAACGGAGGATAGGGAAGACAATATTTCATTTGGGATGACGTCCTCCTCCGCGGCGATCTCGTCTACTCTCTAACTACAAGAGAGAGAGAGAGAGAGAGAGAGAAAGTGGAGGGATTGGACGGAGAGCCTTATCAGTTTTTATCACTCACTCGTATCTCTCTCCGCTCCCATTATTGTGCGGATGGGGCTCCACAATAATGGGGAGAGAGTACACATATGCACTTATACAGTCGCCAGAGCCGTGACAGCGGACACAATGGGATATACAATAATAATAGCATTTGATAATCATTCAGGGAATGTTTCCAGCTACTTTCCATCCCCCCGAGGTCATTCCCCATTGTGTGCGGTGCCATTGGAATGGGGATCACGCCCCACACAAGCCTCGGCTACCCACTTTCTCCCCCATTGGACCTCCGCCGCGACTACCACACTCGAGTTTTCCCCGCCGCTGCCGTTTCCACTGACCCTGTAGTAGCACAGTGCCTGAACGTGTATTGCATTTATTTTCTCATTATTATTGCCCAACTGCGGCGGGGCGGCCGAGGGGTTATGTGTTACAGAGTTTAGTGGGATCGCCGGTCGGTGGATCTGGTGGAGAAAGTGTGGTTTCCTTCCCAGAGAGACGAAGTAGTGGTGGTGGTGGTGGTGGTGGTGGTGGTAGTGTGGTCTGCGCCACTCCTGGCGGAGGGATCACTCGTGGACCAACTCGTGCAATCAAATTGTATCCAGAATACCCAAATAGAGGAAAACCACAGTGGTCACATATGGAATGTATTAATGGTGGTGAAAGCGGGAGAAAGTAAAAAAAAGTTGCGGTGCGCTGGAATAAGGTCAAAAGTTATGAGGAAATTCTAATAAAATAAAAGGTAATGAGTTCACTTTCTCCGGTGAAAGTATTACTGCCTATTCTACCGAGTGGGAACATTTTAGTTATCAATTATCCACGGCCCAATGGAAATAAGGGTGAAAGTATAGGACATGCGTAGAGTTATGGCCTCGCCTTTACAGTGCAGTGGAAGGATTCCCCACCTGGATTCGATTTAGCTACAGTAGTCAGAGGAGAGAAGTCACAAAGGAGAAAGTCGATGGTGAATTCCTGGTGAAAGTTACAATATGTTTTTGGCTGAAATAACCATGTGGAGGAGACAGTGAGAGAGAGAAAGTAAATCAATGCAGGGGAAACTTCTCCAAATCAAGTTTTGAATCTTAAACTATGAGCTATGCTCGTGGAAGTAAAGTTGAGATTCACTATGGAAACCTTAAACTCGGACACACTTTCTCCCCAGAACCTCCTCACTCCTCCTCATCCTTGGGATCTTCCCGTTGGCCTGGGAAATGAGAGGAAGAAAACCGCAAGAGATTTCCTTGCCTACATATATGGTTAGCTGGGATGAGATGCACTAGAAATTGTCCAGGGAGAAAGCTACTACCACTACCTTTCCATTCCGCCCTCGCACTCACAAGCACGACTAATAACAGGGAACCAATTGAAAGTCAATGGAATTCACGGGCACGTTCCCTGGCAGCCCACACCTTTGGGCCGGCTCAAAGTATTATGTTAACACATGAGGACGCGTGTCTCCGACGGACGCGTATGAGTGATGGGAGGGGTGCGACCTGTATATGCATACATATACATATGATGAATAATGCAAGGCATGAGGCTGTGAGACCGGAACCGGAGCATCCCCCCTTGTCGTGCCTTCCAAAGTGTTAACCTACTTAACGTGTCCAAACTCTCATGCTAACTCCTATGCGTACGGATATGGGAAGGATATTTTGGGATTTTACTATCATTCTCGATTCCTGCCACCCGTCCGTCCAGCCCATGTATACTTTCTCCGCGGCTCATAATGTGCCAGTCCACGTTCCGGTAGCAATGAAGTGCAACGGGAGAACTAATGAGGTTCGCACGAGTTTTCCAATGATAGTTTTTCGACCGTTACGGTCCTCTTATGGGAATTGAATTTTATCCTATTTATTACCGTCATCCTAAATCAAAGTAACTGGATCCAGCCGAGGGCGTACAGCGTGTGCATGTGTGGGAAGAGAAACTTCCTACTTACAAGTCACTGGGGGAAGTTCAATGCAGAGACCAGTTGTTCCCACAGTGGTCGTCGTCGTCGTCGTCATAACTTTCCCTGAGCGAGACCTCTCCACGGAATCTCCAAGATGGCTGCTCCGAACCCTGTAGCTCGCGAACCACTCACTCTACTACACAGCTCTCGAGGCGGGGAAGGGAGAAGGGGCGGAAAAGCTGAGGACATTTCCGATTGTGGCTCTTCTATTAGATGTCATAGCATGCAGTTAACATGTTGGAAAAGTTCTCTGAATGCTACCACTAGGGTCGAACCTATCTCGTCGTCATGGGGAATGCTGCGGCTCGGAGTCCGTGTGGAAATACGCTGGGACGCATAATAGCCGTGCAATAACAGTTTGCTGGGCATGAGCCTGGAGGATGTCTTGCTTTATCTGATAAAGGGGAGAGCTAATGTGTGCCACCGGGCGCTTCCGGGTTTCACAGGCCGTCATCCGCCAGACGGTGACGCCCGTGCCTGTCACCCACCGTCAAAAAGGAACGGTCGAGCCCCGCAGTGGTGTAAGTAGGACGGGGCCTTTCCGGGGATGAGGGAGTTAGTTGGATCGTATTCTCTTCCTCCCAGCCAATTCCTTAGCCATGCCCCATGCTCCGTCTCCGATGGAAATTAAATGATCTTTCCCCTTCTCGGAAGTCCTCTTTGAATTAGTTTTACGGATGGTGTAGACGACAGGCCTTTGTAACTGGGTTCCGTGAGGCGGAGATGGGGATGGCTATCGTTGATGTTTTGGAGGAGGAGGAGGGGGGTGGTTGAAGATTGTGTATAGTTAAAGTAGCCCCTGGATTGTCGTGTTACGGGCGTGTGAGATAGGATAGGATGTGGAGTAGTAATCAGCTCGCCGAGCTTTCCTCCTGTTTTTGGTAAACATAATTAATGAGGGGATTCCGTGGGGACGGGAGTGTGGAGCGGGAGCAGAGGCGGGGGAAATGAGTGAGGGCGAGGGCACTTGGAGGGTCGCCTATTGTAACCAGCCGCGAGCTTGAGTGCAGAGTATTATACAGAGAGTCAGAGAGCCTTTATTTCCACCAGCTGCATATTTCCCCGGCGTGCGTCCGGAATCTTCCACCAGCAAATCCACTTTTTTATGACGTCGTCGTCGTCGTCGTCGTCGGCGTCTTTTCTGGAAGGTTCACTCACACGTATGTATGATCTAATCATGGGGTGACACGTGTTGGGGTCGACAGGGCAAAGTCGGACGCCTGTGCTCTTCAGGCGCACACGGAAGTACATAGTAAAATTTTGGAAATGTACTTTGGCGCAAAAGTTTGACTCGATGAATGTACGGAGTAACTTTATGTCATCACGTAGCGGTAACATGGTACCATGGACGACACGTGCATTTCAGAGGCGAGAAATCTGGAAGGAATGATAGTACACCTTTTGCCTTGGAAAAATCTGGAGGCTGTGACAATGGATCTTGTATCTTCACTCACTGTAAATATCCAATTAGTTGGCAGGGATAGTTGCACGGTACCCGATTTACCATGGAATTAAAGTAGCAACTACCTCAAGCTTTCACCGCACCGATGGTAACGTAGAGCAAAGTAAAAAGTAACCACTGTACCAAGAATGTACCGTGAAAGAAAAAATCATAGCAAAAAATAACCCCTGCACCACAGTTACCATGGAATCTGAAGGGACCATGGGAAATGGGTACCAGTTTTCCAAAGTTAAATTTAATTTCAAGTTGTAACCAATTTCGAAAATTTTACCACAGGGAGTTTTTAGAATGGTAGAGTTTCTATGGTACCATTAGCTTTTGTGGTACCCCAGTTACCTTTACACCAAAATTATCATGGGACCAAATTTGGTAGCACAGTATTAGAGTTTGTGTAGCAGAAGATTTGTTAGGGTACCACAGCTGTCGTGGTACCACGATTTCCATTTGAAAAATTACCATTTAGGATAATGCTAATTTTTCAGAATTTTTAGAATTACCACTTGCCCACCATCTAAACAGTGTTAAATACAAAACGTAAGGGAACCAACACTTTAGCTATGCTCATCTGGGTAACACTCATTTACCCTCACATTAATACTCATCATCCTTAGTATTATTAAGTATTTCCTGTTACCATACTATATGTTGGTACCTTACCAAACAATTGCCTCAGCATAAAAACATGCTAGACCGGAACAGTGTTCGAAAACACAACCACACTCACATGTTTAAAATGGTAACTTGATAGTACCACAGGCCGCGTGAACTGTTGCCCTCCCTGATCTCCATGACTTTTGAGCTAAGATTTCCACCTACTATTTCATGGGACATCACATCACATCAACACATGCTCCAACCCCATACAAAATGAACTACATTGTGGAAATATGAGCTTTTGTGCTAGAAACTATGTAAAACCCATGGATGGGGCCGTGCAACATAGAAGCTACCAGATGATGCTCGTACTATATTCCTGCTCAAGACGCTCCATGCCGACGAACCTGCCGCCAGAATACTACCATAGCAGGAACCCCAAAACTACCTATCCTTTACTACCCTGAGCTGTCTATGTATCCCCGAATCCCAGCATAACGTGCTATAGGTATCACGTCATTCCAAATTGAAAATGCAGACTCTTCCCACCACCACATGGGGTCCATGACGTCAAGTATTATGCATGTGCCTATTTTCTCCATGCGGGTTGGGATACTTGAGACCATTCCCAAGTTTTCTACGAGCCTCCACTACTTGCCGAACAAAATTGACTGAACAAATCCACCGTGCAACTACCATTACCAGACTCTCTCTCTCTCTCTCACACACACACACACACACACACACACACACACACACACACACAATCTCCACACCTGATAGATTTTCCTGGCTTTCCAAATGAGAATGGAATATAGTAGGGATTTTTTCAAGTATACCCTCAACAAATAGTGCCATCTTTCCCCTCACCCCAATTTCTCATTAACGAAGAGAAAAGGTCGAAGACATCCAGGCGGGGCTCTCACTCAATAAACCCTCTCATATTTGTGATGATGATTACTCTCCGGAACGTGCTTCCCGCATAATTGGAATCGGGCTCATCTGTCAAAACCACAAATAGGAATCCATCTCGGCGGAGAACACCGTGTCTGACATGGAAATAATCCTGATAAATTATTGAGTTCCACGCAGTAAAATCCTTCCACGAGCATGATAAAAATCCGACCCTTCCTTCCTTTCTCATTCAAATCATTAATTTAGCACAGCGAGTGCACAAACGTCACCCTTTAGAAGGTGTGTGTGTGTGCATGTATATATATATATGTGTGTGTGTGTGTGTGTGTGTGGTTGTGCGTCCGTGTTTGTGTGCTTTCACTTGGATTGCTAAAGAATTATTTGGGTCACCTCGGCATCACAAGCTCCAAAAGATCCTTTCTACTGTAAATCCTGCCATCTGGCCCGGCTTCTTCCATTTCATTTTACCAGTCTGTTGATTCCGGCGGGGTGCTGTGTGTCGTCACGCTATTGTCTGTACCGTGTCGGCTCTTGTGTCAGTTGCAGCTGAGAGAGTGTGATTAAAAAATCCACCGTGTAGGATTTCCGGGACAAGACACAAGAAGAAGTGTTCCGCATTTGCATTTCCAGCACGTCTCCACCGGATCAGTCCTTTTCCCGGTACGACTCCCCACTCTGTGTGAGGATCAAGCCATCAGATGTGACAGGCAGGTTGGAAACTTCACTTTGATAAGGCCCGCACCAGTATTTCACATTCCTCCAACTTTTTTAGTCCTCCTTCATGCAAACCTCCACACCCATCGGGTATACATTTCAACGGAGAGAAAATTCACTGGCCCAAACTCCTGCTTCCGGCTACACGCTAGAGGCTCAAACCTTAGAAGTCAAATCCTGTAGCACCGCAGACTCTGTTCCTTCTGATGAGTGGTGTGAAACTCTACCAAGTCTCTCCTAGTCAGATTCCCCCCGCTCCAGATCTTTTGCTGCAGTTTCAATAGACCGCATCATGACCCCCACCGATAATGAGTAGACTTTCCCCACGATGCAATACCCTGCAGAGCCCTTTTGAACTTAAAAATAATCCGAATTGCAAATCAATTTTAGTATAGGCATCAATCCTCTCGACGATGGCTCAGACCTCGTGCTCAACAAACTTCAAGGCTCCCACCAAAAGTCAAGGACTTGGAGAAGACTACGATTTTAATCGTCTATTCAAATGGTGTTGGTCGTGGTGGTAGTGGTGGTAAAAGGGGACTGTTTGATTCTATATAATCCTATAATGTTCTACCATGTATTCCCGCCCGATTCAGTTTGAATCAGACCGCACGTAGTGGTATTTAATCCCCATTTTCCGTGGTAGTTGAGGGGAGGGGAATCTGGCTAATAATTTACTATTGGCTGTGAATGACGGTCATAAAAGCGGGTGGAAAATCTGGCGCGGCGTCTCGGATGCAGTGCGACCCAGCGTGCGAGCGGCTGCTTTGACGGGTGAATGAAAGGGGGAAAACTCATACATGTCAACAACTCAAGGTTCCCATTAAAACTTTGACGGGCTAAATATTAATTTGCACACTTTACATCAACGCCTTGGTACACACCACCTCCAGTCATCGGCCTTATAAAGTTTTCAAACTTGTCGCCTAAAAGTGTACACATACAGATACACATATATGGGCAAACACGACAGTTTACTCCAGCCTTACTGCCTCTAGCGGTAGTTACTGTTGTTGTTGTTGTTGTTGTTGTTGTTTAGTTACGAGCATCGGAGTTTCGAGGGACGGAGCTT
>VYYI01003029.1:0-13182 GCA_021029175.1 Bilobella aurantiaca | reverse complement strand
GTTCCTGAGATAATCGCGGTACTCGGACGGACAGACAGACAGACAGACGGACAGAAATGACGAAAACATAAGTAGCTTTCAGCTTCGCTTCCGCTACTAATAAATAAACAACCCTACAAAATTCACGGAAGCAAAGAATTAGACTTGAGAATTTGTTTTTTTTTTTCATAAAATTGGAAATGAGACTACCTTTTCTATCATAAACTAAAACAAATCCACTATAATTTAATGTTTGGATTTGACGCATTTTCACAAAGTTTGTATACCTGGGCAATCGTCTGCGGAGTACTATTGGCCTTATAACTACCTTTCCAATTTATATTGTGATAAATATTTCAATTTTCATTTTGGCTAAGTTATGGCTCAAGAAGAAATTTCCCTTTACTGATAATTACAGCCGTTCACGGAAAGTTCTCACTTTACATACAGAAATACAGAATTTTAAGGTCAACGCTTCAAAAATATGCCTTGTGTGTTTTTATTACAATTGTAGTTTTGAATTGTAATTGTTAAACACCGACGGACGCACAAAAATAAAGACAATTGCAAAGTCAAATACTGACAATTTTTAGAAGCAATCCAAACATGGTGGTATTGATTTTCTTTGAAATATGGTGACACTATTTTGAAACATTTTTATTTCATGAAATTGTTCACTGTGCTCTTCACTTGAGGTTCAGTGAGCACGGTGTATTTTGGAGTTGGCAAGCTGTAATCGGATTGAACGAACAAAAAAGGCACTTTCATTGGATTTCTCACTGTTGTTCTCAGCGTATCACCTGTCAGAAAAGCGTATTAATCCCCTCAAACTGAATTCAAGAAAAATGGACCTCTGTTCCTAGACTTAAGCTTTTGCAAAATGATAAGAAAAAGTGCTGTGTGGGATATGAAAATCAAAATTCACTACAGCAAATCCCCCGCATACGCATTTAGTTCTAGATGAAAGATGGGCATGCATCAAAATTTATGTAGGAATAAAACTGAAAAGATTTGCTGGATTGCATAATTGATTGATGCAAACTCAATACAGATAATTTTTCCATGCTCTTTGACATTCGCCTTTAGGCTTGGTCAATGTTTGCGTGTCCTAGTGAGGGGGAGGTGGGCAATGAATGTGAGGTTGACCACCGAGGAGCCTCTTGCTTAGGCAGAGGCTGAGCACCACCTTACGCATACCCATCCATCTTCAGCCTCCAAGACCGCAATTTTCTAGGCCTCCACTCACCACTACCACACCACCACTTTTTTACTGTGCTGACTGCTCTGGTGCCGGAATTAGATCTCCTACCCAAGTTAGAACAAGAGATCAAAATACAGATAAATACATTTTACACCTGATATTAACATATTTCTTGAACCCGTGGATTTATTCTGACATTTCCTTGCATTTTATCATTTATCAACTCTGATTAGATTACGTCAGACGTCAGTCAGAATGATCTGACTCGACAGCTTTCTACTTAGATGGATTTCTTCTAATTTGGGCCTCAGAAAAGTTGCATTTTTTATTTACCTTTCATTGAGAGCAGATTTCCAAAATTTTATTTGCCTTAGTTGCAAAATACTTGGAAAATAATGGAATAGATTGATTTCTTAATATTACCATTTCAGGATAAGAACACTCTACTTTCAAGACACGCAAAACATACTTTAAATTGTATAACAAATAGCGGATAAGAATACTTTGATTTTGTATTTATGCGTAATGGAAACATGTTTTATTATATGTGGCTGTGCCTGTTCATGCAGCCACGAATTTTCGAATTTTGAAAAAAATTTGGGAAGATCTTCAAGCTACATTCAACTGTCGCTTAAGACTCTCTTCCAATTTCTGACTTCTTTTTTTCCGAGTTGAATGGTGAATTGTCATTGTGATGTACATTTTCAAGTGGAAGCTTATGTACTTGAATAAGACGGAAATCCTCTTTTCCTGGAAATAAAGCTCCTCAAGGGGCTTTGGACAACAAAACTTTTGCTTGAGCGGAGGTAAGCAATATACAAAGGCAACAAAAAGTTAGCTCAACAGAAAACTTCCCGTAAGCCTTTGACCTATGCACTTTCTATGAGTAGCAGGACATGCTACAGCAGTTGCTCAAATTTCTATGAGAATTTCTTTCTACGTAATATTTTGTCTGAATTATACTCACTGTCTGTAGGGTTTTGTGAAGTTTGCGATCGCTCAGTGTATTGTTTGTAGTAGTTTCTAATACTGTTTTCTAAACTAACTACAAATAGAGATATATTAAGTACTAAGATATTCTTGTAACAGAAATACATACGTACAAATTACGCAGAAATACAAACGTAAATTAAACGAAAAATACTGTTACTATTCTTAATTCCTAAGTAAAGAAGTGAAAGCTTTTTCCAACAAGAATTAACTAATGGCCTAAAGTGCTTGATTATTATGTTAACGCTCTTTGTGCCATAAACAAACAATAACCACAAAGGAAGCCTTTTCCATTTGTTTTAAAGAATTTAATTTATAATTGTGAAAAAAACCCATAGTCACAAGCACATATATGCTACTTATATTATTCAATCTTATTTTTACGTTTTTTGTATTTTTTGTTGCGTGAAAGAGGAAAAACATGTTTTCTACTTACTCCTGTCGTGCGTGTCAATTTCTTTTCTCAAAAAAACTCCCTATTTTGATTTTATTTACTAACACAGCGGCAGGATGGGGGAATAAATAAAAATTCCTTTCCGAACTTGCACACTTACGGGTGAATCCTCATTTTAAGTGAGTAACTGAGTTGTTTTTCAAAATTTTGTATTGGTGTATTAGCTAATACTTTAGCTAATTGCTTCACTTCGACTACCTCTTAAATAATGTTGTTTCGCGTTCTGAGCGGTTATATTAACAACGAGAAATTTACCTTAATACACTGAATAGGTACGAGTTTAGACTTTTCAACGTACTCAATTTCAGACTCATTTATAACTTTGCACAACTGTAAGGATCACAAGCCTTTAAGCAGCGGCCTCCGTTTATATAAAAAACGAGTATGTCCTCATTTCATGATGTTCAACTATGTCCTGTTACCGATCCAGAGAATTTTGAGTTTTTCTCTCGAGTCGACAGTGCTGAATGGTGAATTGTCATTCTGACTTTCCTTTCAAGTACATTAAAGGGAAAACCTTTTTCATGGAAAGAATCTCCTATAAAAAGGAGGTTTTTTGCAACTTTCAAACGCATATGCTCGACTGGTTGTTGAAATCAGGCAAACAAATATTGTATCTCAGTACTTTCTATCAAATAGAAATTGACTTTTCTAAAGCGAATTATGTTTAAAATAAAGAGTTAACCTATTCTTTTTTAGATCAAGTAAAATTTACTAAATTATTAAATCTAAATTCAAATATTACAATTCGTTTACTAACTTCCTCCAGCTTCTTACAATTGTTATTTAAAAAAATTGTTAAAAAACAAAAGTTCCGAAAAAAAAATAATCATCTGATTTTATTCAATTCATTTTTCTAAATGATCACGCTTCTCATAATTGGATTTTATTAACAACTAAAACAAAAACTAAAAAGTAAACTAAAGGATATCCAAACTATACGTAACTTTGTTAACAAAAATTTTGCCCGTTTAATTAGTTTTAGAAAAATCAAACTAATGATGACCGCATTCTCATTTGCTAGTGTCATAGTGCGTCAGCAACACATCTCAATAAGAAAATAATCTTGACAATAGTGAATTACCGTTCTTTTTAAATAAAACTATTTTCTAAAAACAGCATTCAAATATCCAACTCATTCTGATGCTGAAAATCTTATTGATGAATATTCTTATTTCCAACATTATTGGCATTATTTCTAACGTTAAAAAAAGCCTTAAGAATATTCGAGTTTCCAAGCAACAGTCGCAGAACTTTATAAATTAGGAGAGTATCAATTTCTGTAATTCAACACAATGGGAAAGAAATATTCAAAGCCTAATGGCCAGGCTGACACAAAATATTTGTTAGTAAATTTTTGAAGCTTTCATGCAAAAATGTGTAGAGCTTGGGATCGCATAATTGTAGAAATTTTGAGAATACCAAGAATTTTTCTGTTAGGCAAGGTATTATAATCATCATTCTAGACTTTCTTAACCACGACCTTCTTAAGATCAAGTACTAAAAGTTTCAAAATTTAGCGTTTTCAAAAAGTGAGGAATGCTCGAATACGACTATTGTAGTCGGGAACTTATGAGTTATTTACTTTGAAGTGAGTGGCTCCTAATGTTCTAGTTGAGCTAAATAAATTTGTAATTACTCCAATCTAGCTTTCATGCCTCACTGCCCCCATGGTTCCGCTTATTATACTTAGCTATCCCACGAATATTTAGTCTGAATATCAACTTTCCCAAATTCTTCCTTAAGTTGAAAGACACTGGGGTGAAGGAGTAGCTTTGAAAATGAAGTTGAAATGCGCCAATACTAACCTCATTCTAGCTAAAACTCGCCTTCTCCTTTACATAAATTAATTTGAAAGCACAAACCAAGAGAAGAGAAGGAAAAGGAATAAATTAGACAATGTTCTCCTTTTACATTAATTATTTTCATCAGGTTAGGTTTAGGTTAGGAACCCACTAATACATTTTCCCTTTTAAGTGCTATAAGACAACGTAGCATGTCTTATAGCGTTTTTCAACTGGGGAAACCTTTTTTATTTGCGATTTTAAGTTCAAAATTGACCTCAAGTGGTCACGAATAGTGTGAAAAATGAATTCACCGTCAAAAACGCTTAAAATTTGAGCCGTTACATGCACACTTACTCTAGGTTAAGGGAAAGAAAGGAGCCACTTAAGGGGTCAAACTTGACCCGTTATGGTCACGGGGATGGCAAATTCGGATTCAGCGTCTAAAAAAACATGCTAAATTTCCAGCAAAATCAAACAGGAAAGATTTCATAAAGTATAATCGCGGATGTCTTTTGGCAATAAGTCTGACAGTTTGTTCTGGTTCCTTATGTTTTAATGATGGTTAAATTTGCACAACAGGGTTTAAAATATGAATATGATATGGTTATGAATTATCCAAGTAAAATCAAGTAATACATAATTAGTTGACTAATTATGTTTTTTTTTATATATTTTTATTTTATTTTGACTTAAGTTGTACGTATGCTGTTCAGTAGGAATCATAATCTACGCGTAACTCGTGCTCATGTTAATCTGGGTTTTTTCAAAGTCAATTACAACTTCCAAAAGTGTAGAAAACTAAATTTTGGGCTTGTGCTTTCTTCACTTTTAATTTACCGCAACTTACGACCAAATCCTAAAGTTTCCATAATTCGGGTCCTGTGATCCGAATGCTGAGAGCAAGTTGTTTATTTAGAGCTCAGTATTGGTGTTACTGATTGTTTACTCCTATTTTTTTTTCAAACTTAGCGTTTTATCTTATAAAACTGACAGATAATGGTTCGTATAGAACGGTATCAATTCAAGTTTTATTTGGTTTTTAAATTTGCAAGCTTTGCAAGTTTTTAGTTATGCTAATTGTCGGATGGATATAGTTTTTTTGACTTTGTAAACCCATTATCTTTTGTTGAATAGAGATTGATAATTGTAAGCAAAAATAGATTTATTTTTGTGCTGCCAAATAAAGAACGTCAGAATCGATATACAAGTGAAAAAATATAGTCGAATACTTACTTCCTAAAAAGAATATGGAATTATGTCAAAAACCAATACAATTTCTCAACTTCAAATAAACCACGCTCCTGCTGTTCGGGGTCAACGAAATGGACTTTTAGCAAGAATCATCCATCATCTTAGTTTTCCAATTTTCTTGTCACTTTACGCAATGATGATGATGATCCTAACAAATGGTTTTATTCTTCGCAGAACAATTCCACCTAAGGTCAAGTTCAGTAATGGCAAAATCCAATAAATCAATCGTCAAATTGACATTTGTCATAAACTTTAGTTAAAAGTTGCAGGTTATACATGTATTGGATTGTGGAAATAGTAAGAGAGAACGTAATTAGAAGCGTCCTGGCCGTTTTCTTACAAGGGAAGTATTTCTAATCTCAAATTAAATTAAGCTGTTTCAAATACATGGTAAGGTACAACGAAGAAAATTCTTATAATCACAATTTTTGATGTACAATATTGTTTATTGGAGGGAGCTGATACCTATTGCAGGTGGCAGACTCAATCCGAACATGCGTTGGAATAGCATACTTTGGTTATGATGCAATGTTATCTATTCCTAATTGTTCGTCTAAGGTGGTGCAATTTTTTAGTTCTCACACATATTTTGAATTATTATATAATAATTATTCTTAATTGATTATGAATAAGTAAACGAGAGTGAGGTTGATAGCGCTGAGTAATTAAAATAGTGAGCAAGGATGAATCAAAGTACCTGGGCCCTTATTCTCCTCGTCGTTGTCTTTTTCTTTGAATTTAACCCCCAAGGGCTCTAAAATGAATTAAATGTCTCTGAAAAACAAGAAAATGTCGCTTTTATTAGGTATTAGAAAGCACAAATGAATAGGCACAAGCGCTTGGAAAACTTTCATACAACGATAGAAAGCTAAATTATATTTATTTTGGATTTGATTATTTTCAGCGATTCATTCAAGATGTACCAGAAATATTTTCCAATATATTATGTTTGCATATTTTCAAAACCAAGGCTGAAAGTTGAAAAAAATATATGACACTATAGAATAGGGTTGAGACAAGTTCCGCCACCTTGACTTCAAGGAAATTTCCAAAAAATATTTGACACACAAATGAAAGTTGAGTATTTAGTGTTTAGAAAGATCATGGAAGGAAGAGCAAAAAAAAAACAAAAGGAGATTTAAGTTAATAGCACCTACCATTTGGGGTGTTCGTGTTTGGTGCTGCGGTGCGGCTAATCTTGATGGTTTCACCGTGGCAGTGTCTAAATTGCACGTTAGGAAACTTTTCTAAAAATTCAATTAGGAGTCAATGGACTCTGCACTAAAGTAAATGGTGACAGCTTTCACAATTCGTTCCGCCAGAAGGCTCATTAGGTGCCTAAAACTTAAGGGTATTTCTTTGCCTCACACAAATCAACCTCTTGAAATTGAGTTTTTTTTATTCATTTTCCTCCGTAGCTTCAAATAAGGTTTTGTATTCGTTTTCACTTTCTGTTAAAAACTCAAAGAATTTTCGAGAAACACAGAAAGAAATAAAAAATAAATCAAAGTATGCTGCTAAACTATTTAAATCATAAAAAATAATTTATTTTGGATTATTCAATTGGAGATGCCTATAAGTTTTAGTAAAACTAAACAACATATTTTGTGTTCTGGTAAGTTAGTTTAATTCTTAAGCTAACTAAAATATACCTTTCCTTGAACGCTCAAAAAAGGTAATCAAATTCATTTGGTTTAATACATTGTTTATAATTCAAATTAGTAAAAAAAATTTGATAATAAATTATAATAATTGATTGGTAAAAGAATATCATGTACATATAGCTCTTTAATGGGGTATTTGCCAAGAAAGCCTTTAAAAAAACGAGAAATACATCCCACGCCTACTATTTGTAATGAATCACAGTGCGTATTGGTGACATGGTGAGATTGAGGGGCTAAAAGGAGTAGAGGCTACAGTATACCACTTTTTACGGGGTGGCAGGCCACAGCATTTTAAATTACCGAGTGTGACGTCTTGCGGAGTTAGGCCATTAGGCACTGCTCTTTGCAGCACATGGGCCAAATGTTGCTTCGTGACACTTTTGTAGGGCGGATTAGGCCCAAGGGACCTCACTTTCTTTATTTTGAAATAAAGTTTTACTGCTGTCGCATTACACTAGTGCAACATAAATTTTACTCGCGAATAAACACGATTAAATAACTTTGTGATTCTGCACTTAAATTATATTTTTAATTAGTCGTTAAGTTACGTTAAATTGTTTAATTTTTAAGAATATTAAGTTAAATTTTTCACAATGTGGCTGGCTAAATATTTTTTTAAGCGAATCCGAATTGAATAATTTAGTTAGAGTACCTGAAAATTTTTTTTTATCTATTTATTCCGCAGCTTTCTCTGGAAGTGAAAGTAATTCAATTAAACCTCTTCCCTGTCTCCTGTCACTTAACTCCAAATTCTTCTACTAAAAATTTCAAACTAGAAGTGATGCAGAAGAGTTGTGAAATCATTCGTAATAAAATAGCAGAAGATGCCGATGCAAACGGATTTGATAAATCAACAAAAACCATATAATGCATCTCAATGACGCTATCAAATTACAGAATAACCCATACAGTTACCAGGGCTATACTCTCATGAGTGGGGCTCAGAATTTTGTGAAAGGGAAAATATTTGAGAGAAAATTATAAGAAAGGAAGGGAGCATAATTTTTAATCTGGGGAAATAAAAGGCGTAAAACATCAATAAAATAAAAAGAAAAGTATCAGATGAGGTGTTTTATGTGGGCCTTACGTCCATTACAAGTTTACTAATGGCGGAGATATAAAGAGAGACTTCCATGTAGTAGTTTCAAAAATAAAAGATTTGAAAAAGTGTTTCCGGACTAGTAATAGTTCTAAAACTATAATTAAAAAAAAAAATTAAATACAGAACAATTTATAATTCAATGCAATCCGGAATTTGAAATTAATTATATGGCAGTAAAAGTCGAGGAAGCACCTTTCTGGCACTCTGTCAAAGATACCTGTAAAGAACTTAAGTTTTCATTTTACGTTTTTTTAAAATTTGGTCCTTCAAACTAAGTCTCTAATTGGAACGAACTTGCGAACATAAAGTAATAAATTAGTTTACTTAAAGTTAATTTGCAAATTTTGATACAAATTTGGTTTTTGGTAGGTACATTTATTCAATCTAAAATCTTATTTCCTTGTAAAAAACGATACTATCACTGCGAAACCTGCATATATTTCTCTTTCATTAGTTCCATTTTTTTCTACTAAATGCCTTGATATGTAATCCTAATCTTAATGGTGGACCGTGGGTCCTATTTTACCAATTCAAAGTATGACAAAGAGTGTTTTTTTTTTGCAAAACTCAAATAGAAAAGAATTTTCAATCTGTCACACTTATGTTGAGTAAAAGCAGTGACCGTCACAACGTGTAAGGACAGTAACGCGTAAAGGTAACGAGTAAAGCATTTTTGATATCACTACGATAATAGTCTAGTGACATGAAATTTAAAAGAAATAGCTTATCACAAAATTGAAGCGTCGTTAATGTTTAATTTAGTTTTGCTTAAAGTAAAAGGAAGTTTTAATTTTGAAATTTCAAGTGTTGTTTAAAGCATGATCGATCAAAGAGCAGTACTCATCAAAATATAAAATTAGTAGTCAAGCCTAGCTCCTATAAAACGAAAGCATGGGTTCCAAAATTATAGTATTTTTGTTCATAAATCGTATTTTTTTCACTTTACCTTTCAGAATAGCAATTAGTCTGCCACGTACAACTGCCAGACGTAAAGCCACACTGTGCTTTTTTATGTCCGAAAAGGTAAGCGAAAATTCGAAAAGAGCGTCGCAAAGACTCGCTACGAAAGTTGTCCAACAAATTGTTCCTTTTGTTTCAACAATACGTATTATTTTAGAATCACTTTATTATAATTTATGTTAAAAATAAAACGTCGTTCTTTTAAAATTCGTGATGTCGAAGTATCTAATAAATAATAAGAATTGGTATTATAAAATTCAGCAGTTATTAAATTAAAAAACTCAGCATTACCTCCCTTTTGCATTTTACAGTTTCTTTTTGTTTTTACAGCAAAGAATTTTTGATAAAAAAATTTTGGTATGCTACATCAAAGCTACATCGAGGAAAAGAAAAATGTCTCCAGAAACGCTAATAATCCCAAAAGCATTCCTTGGAAAAGGAATTTTTTGTTCGCAAAAATATGCTCGTGCTCGAAAAAAACTTTCTTGCTCAAATCTCTTGCATTTTAAAACTTAATTATTTTAATTGAAATATTAAAAGCTCTTTCAGCAAAGGCATTCTATTGGTACTCCATCAACTTTTCTCATTAAATTAGCTCTAATGAAATCAAAACTCCGTATTCACAATATGCACGTTGACTTTTGTTTACACATAGTATTTATTTTGAAATTTTCTCATTCCTGTTCTTACATGTTAGCAATCCTACTTCCAAAAGCGTCTGTTGCAATTCGTTACCGCAGACGAGACAATTAATCGACAATTAGCTAATTAGACTTGCCCAAATTATCCAATTAAACCTCATGTTTAACAACATTCTCGCTCAAACAGGTTAAAAAAACTGAATCATTTCCGTGAACTGCAGCGTATTCGCACAAAAGGCAGAATGTTCTTATAAAATAAAATATAAGCTACTTAATAAAATAGTTTAAAATCTGTGTGACATAGAATCGCTAGTTTTGCCGTCTACTATTTGATTTGAAGAAATTGATATTACTAAATTTCAACGTCTCTGAAAAGTCTTAAAATATTTTTATCTCGTTCTCACCCTCACCTGATCCGTCCTTTGACTCCATAGATAAATGTAATATATGCGAGGCCAGATTCTTGGATTATTAGCATCTGCAAATCTCATTTGCATTTTCTAAACCTGCTTTCCCAGCCTTGTAGGTTCACAATGCCAGAGGAGAGAAGATGAGGCGAATTAAAATGCAGTGAAAGGATGAACTGCCTAGGTTCTTATTCCCATCTTCTCCTTCTTTGGCATTAATTCAATTCCCACAGGGCTCAGAATTACAGAAGGAAGCTAAGCATGGTGGAAGTGAAGAAAGCACCTTCTGGCTTTCACCCACCAGAAACAGCTTGGAGTAGGCGTTTGGATCTACTTTTCTCACGAGATTCAACAACTTTCCTATTTTGTAACTATTTGAAACCATTTACATATATATACATGGATGTGTATGGAATCCATACACATATTTTTATTTATACATTTTTATCAATCTTCCTAAAACCCTGTAGCAGACCTTGCTTGGCTTTAGAATTGTTAGAAATGTTTTGATTTAAACTACAAAGGTATGCAGCCGTAACATCGTGACTGGGAAAACTTAGTAATTTGAAAAATTTGTCCGACTAACGAATTCTTTTATCAACATAAATAATTAGACAAGCCCGTCCTACAACAACAAAATTTCCGTACTAAATTCCCCTGTGGTCAACCGACAAATTAGACCGGAGCAAGAAAAACGGTACCAAGCAATGAGCCTTTAGTGCAAAATATTTCCTAGTTTTATTAACTATATTTTAAGCTAAATTTACATAAAGTATTAAACAGGTTTGTGAGGGAGGTAGCAGCAGGAGGCTTGGTAGAGTTAACCACTGAACCAGAGACATCAACAACTTAACTTCGAGCTTTTTTTCACGTTCGGACGTTATTGAACCACTTTATGAATCAGCTCGTAGACAAGTAATACATATGATATGACGTAGAATTTCAATTATAAGCCCTGGTTTTGTATACTTACCAGGATATGGTCTCAAGTGTTTGCATTTTTTCGAAATCAAACCTGGGTCATTATTATACATTAAAATAAAGATAATTTTGGAAAATAGTGAAAATTCCCACTACTTAAAATTTTAATTTTTTTTAAAATTAAAATTTCAAAACATTATGGGATTTTACACGGTTTTACGGGGTCTGCCAACTCATTTCAACTTTTTTTTGCAAAGTTTAGACTGGTTTAGATTGATGTGTATGCGTTGGTAATCAATACGTTTAAATTTTTCTGGTTTTAGTCAATCAGGAAAATAAATTTATTAAAAATGAAAACTTTGTTTTCTCCGTAAAACAGCAAAATTTACGTGTAAAATCCCATAAGGTTTTTAAAGTTTTAATTTGCAAAAAAAAGCTTTTCGAAATTTTGAGTAGTAGGAATTCTCACTATTTTCAAAAATTATCTTTTTTTTAAATGTATCATAATGTCCCAGGTTTGATTTCGAAAAAACTCAAACACTTGAGACCATATTCTGGTTAGTTAAATAATGTATTTGTTGTTATTTTTGGAATATTTTCTAATATATTTCTGCTCCCTTCTGTTAAAAAGAAACTCGTCATTCTCCACGGTCTTGGTTCAGTGAACACTTCAAATTTCAGATTTGGCAGCCTGTAATCGGATTGAACAAACAAAAAAGACCATTCCATTGATGCTATCACTGCTGCTGTCAGCGTATCATCTGTCAGAACAGCGTATTAATCCCGTGAAAGTGAATCCAAGAAAAATAGACTTCTGTTCCCGGACTTGAGCTTTGGAAAATGATGGACATAAAAAAGAGCTTTTGGTATCTACTTTTCAATATCAGAAAAGCAAACGTAGCGGGTAGGATTTCTAGATGGAACTTGGGCCTGCCTAGAAATTTATTTAGAAATAAAATTGAAATCAAAATTACAGAAAAAACACTTCGTAACGTCATTTTGATCAAGCTTCTCTCTTTATAATAAATCAGAGCATTGTGTAACTGTACATAATCTGCAGCAGAACATTCTTGCTTAACACAAGCTAAGCTCATTACACTTCAATTTAAGCATGTTTAGGTACACACAATACATTATTTTTGAATTCTAACTTTTACCAATTATAATTTACTTTAAATTTTCAACAAGCTGACTTGAGAGCCTTCTACTAGCACGTAATTTTGTGTTATCCACTTCTAATTAAAAAAGTCATGTCTTCTCTCGCACATTTGTTTTCACTGTAAGGGGATTTCTACATTGCACAGTTTCCAAGCATTTTTTTATGTGTTATTGTACTCCTCGGCAATTAGTTCAACCGCTAGAGTAGAAAAATTGTAACAAAAAACGACAAATACATATACTTATAATTTTGCTATGATGTTTTCCTATGCTATGATTAGAGAGTTGAGAAGTCAACAGGACAACACGTGTCAATAGAGTCAAGAGATTGTCAAAAGTCTTGTAACAATAGCATTGTGTAATCAAAAAAAAATCTTACAATTAGATTTCAAATGGAAGTATCAGTCTTTTGTTTCAAAAATCTTATCGCAAGTGTTCCTAAGCTTCTTGAAAAAGATAGAAATTGTGAAGAATTACTGCAATTGAAAAGTAGATTGGACGATGTTTTTAATACTATTAAACCGAAACCGTGTCCGTCAGGAATTCAGAAGGACAAAAAATATCTTAATGTCGTTATACACGGTTTGCCTACCGAGTTTAAAACTGTTGATTTAATTGAAAAATGGTTTGTGGATAAACTCTCAGTGAAAGTGAAGATACAATTTTT